>VMDR010006639.1:0-44484 GCA_007922815.1 Macrotus californicus
AATAACAGTCTGGTTTTATTTTTTTGATTGTGGTTTTCCAATTTTCTCAATACCATTTATTAAAGAAGCTTTCTTTTTCTCCATTGTATGTTTTTGGCTTCTTTGTCAAAAATTAGTTGCCCATATACATATGGGTTTATTTCTGGCCTGTCAGTTTTGGTCTATTGGTCCATTCGTCTGTGTCTTTTTTTTCCCCATTACCATACTATTTTGATTATTGTAGCTTTGTAGTATAATTTGAAGTCAGGAAATGTTATACCTTCAGTCTTATTCTACTTTTAATTTTTTTTTAAATTAAAAAAATGTTTTTTGATTTTAGAGAGAGAGGCAGGGAGAGGCAGAGAAAGAGAGAGAGAGAGAGAGAGAGAGAGAGAGGGGGAGAAACATCAATAAGAGAGAGAAACATTGATGAGTTACCTCCCATATGCACCCCAACCAGGGATCAAACCTGAAAGCTAGGTATGTGCCCTGACCAGGAATTAAACCCACAATATTTTAGAGTACAGGATGACACTCCAACCAACTGAGCCATATTCTCAAAGGCCGGCCTTGTTTTTTTTTTTCTGGATTGCTTTGACTATTTAGTATCTTTTGTGGTACCATCCAAATCTGATGATATTTTTTGTCCTATTTCTTTGAAAAATTCCATTGGGATTTTGAGAAGGTGTGGTACACATAGTCAATGAAATACTACTTGGCCATAAGAAAGGATGAAATACTGCTGTTTTCGACAGCATGGATGGAGTATCGTGCTAAGTGAAATAAATCAGATGGAGAAGGATGAGCATCACGTGAGTTCACTCATATATATGGGATACAGAAAAGAAAGCAATGAGTGAACAAACAAACTCATAGATACAGTGAAGAGAAGGGTGGCTACCAGAGGGGAAGGGGGGCTGGGGGAAAGTGAAGAGGGTAAACTCTTACGTGACAAAATGAGACTAGACTTTGGTGGTGAGCACACAAAGGAGTATACAGATGATATACAATTGTACACTTAAAACTTATATAATGTTATTAACTAATGTCACCTCAAAAATTGAATAAATTAAACAAACCCACAAACAAACAGAAAACCCCAATTTCTTGATAACCATTGTCATCCTGAGTGAGGAATGTCTGTGTTTTGGAATCAGGCTTCTGGTGGAGAAGCAGCACAGATTTGCAGTCAGGCCTGTGTGGAATCTGATTCTTCCTGCGAAGAGCCACATGGCTTTGAAACTGTGATAAGCCTCCTGAAGCCTCAGTCCCCTTACCTATCAGATGGGAATAATAATAACTGCGTCAAAGTGATATCAGGGGGCTTAATGAAATGAGGTCGTAGAGTACCCAACAGATACTGGGTACTCAGTGAATGTTGTTTCCTTTTCTTGAAAGACAGGACATTTTTTCCTATTTTATTTCCCTTTTTCTTAAGGCTTTCATCATGTGAAATTGCTCATTTTTTACCAATTGTGTGCTTTATTTGTATTTGATAGTTGAGAAATTTCTGTGACTTCTATTTTTCTATTAATATATTGATAAAGAGAGAAAAATATGAATTTTTTTGGAAAGATTTTGTTTATTTATTTGTAGAGAGAGGAGAAGGGAAGGAGAGAGGGAGAGAAACATCAATGTGTGGTTGCCTCTCATGTGTCCCCCCACTGAGGACCTGGCCTGCAACCCAGGCATGTGACCTATCTGGGAATCGAACCAGTGACCCACTGGTTTGCAGGCCAGCACTCAGTCCACTGAACCACACGAGCCAGAGTGAAAAATATGAATCTTTAATTTTAATATTTTATTTCTGTGTTCACTTTCTGTTCCAATGGTGAAATCTCAAAACACTTAAAATTTGGTGGCAAGCATCAGAATTATAGAGTTGAATAATTTTTATTTTATTTTTAATTCTCATCTGAGAATTTTTTAACAATTGATTTTAGAGATAGAAGAAGGGCTGGGGTGGGGGTAAAGAGAGAGAAACATTGATATGAGAGAGAAACATCGATCAGTTGTCTCCCGTACATTCTCTGACTGGGGATTGAACCTGAAACCTAGGTATTTGCCCGGACTGGGGATTGAACTTGCAACTTTTTGGTGTATGGGACAATGCTCTAACCAAATGAACTACCTGGCCAGGGCTGTAGTTGAATAATTTTTTAAATGATAGGCACTGTGGAGATAATCATAACAGCTGGCATTTAAAGAAGGCTTTACTCTGGGCTAGGTACTATTGTGAGTACTTTCTGTGTGTTAGTTTAGTGAAATCTCACAAAGAGTCTTTGAGGGAAATCTGTTACGGTTTTCATTTCATAGTTATGGAAAGAGAAGTAAAGAGTTAAGTAACTTACCCAAGGTCACCTTGGCTGGCCCAGGACCCACACCCTAACCATTGTACTAAACTTCCTTAATTATGATGTATTCCCAATCCCCAATTTTACGGATGACTGAGATCCACAAAGAATAATCAACTTTCCCAAGATCATTTAGCTGTTTAAATGTGGGGTTAGGGTGGTACCCCAGGATCCTGAACCCTGGGATCCTGACTCCCCAGTTCAAGCTTCTCTCCACTCTCTGCAGAATTACTGGCAGGACAGACTCACGAGAAGCTCAAACTGGGAACCAGCCGAGCTAGATAATAATATCTCTATTCCTGTGTCTTTCATTAAAGATGCATGATTTTTGTAATTCTTTAACAGTAATTGCTCTGTTTTGTCTTTCAGGAATCTGGGCAGGAGAAGATAAGCCAATATATCTGCCTGTTGAGCCTACAGTTAAAAATAATTACAGAGAACATGGTGATGCTTCTGGAACTGTCAGGTGATGTGACATTTTCAAATCATATTTTTTTACATTATTCAGTTCTTGTCTGGGGGAAATGCTTACAGGTGGGATAGAGAAAAGAGTTGGGCGGGGGGAAGCCAAAAAATTGTGCACTTGTTTCTTTTATGGAAAACACCCAACCCTTACTATGAGAGGAGAAAGCAAAGGTGCCAGCTGTAGGGTCAACACTGTGCGATGGTCGAGCAAAACCTAGTGTCTGAACTTCGTGACCACCGTTCTTGTCCTGCAGAATGGAAGGAACAGAGCAGTGATGCTTAGCAGAGCCAGAGTTTCTGTGAATAAAATTAAAAAAGCAGTTTCTCCCAAAGAGTGTGATATCAGCAATGTTAACCAGAAGCAGAACAGCTCCTGCAGTAGCCAGAGTTCTGCAGAGAAACAGAACCAATGGGAGACTTTATCTCCAGCCCCCTTCTATATCTATCATGTCTATCTCTATCTCTATCATGTCTATCTCTATCCCTATGATCTCCATCTCTATCATCTCTATCTCTATCTCTATCTCTATCTCTATCTCTATCTCTATCTCTATCTCTATCTCTATCTCTATCTCTATCTCTATCTATCTCCTCTATCTCTATCATCTCTATCTCTATCATCTCTGTCTTTATCTCTATCATCTCTATATCATCTCAATCTCTATCTCTATCATCTCTATCTCTATCTCTATCTCAAAATGTATTATAAGGAATTGGCTCATGTGATTCTGGAGGCTGACAAGACCTGAGATTTGCAATCAGCAATCTGGAGACCTGGGAAATCTGATTGTGTAGTTTTAGTTTGAGACTGAAGGCCTGGGAACCAGGAGAACTAATAGTCTGATAGTCAGAGAGGGGTGGGCGCTCCCTTACTCAGCATTTTTGTTCTATCTGGGCCTATGAAGGATTGGATGTGGCTCATCCACCCAGGGAGTTTGATCTGCTTTACTCAGTCTACTGATTTAAACTTTAATCTCATCAGAGAGCACCCTCATGGACACACCCAGAATAACCGTTTAACCAAATATTATTCTGTAGTAGTCCAATTCACTGCACAGATAAGAATCAGGATTCTGTGCTAGTAAAAATCTATATTACATCAAGAGTTCAAGCTTATAATTTACATACAATAAATAGTCAATGAGGGAAATGGGACTGCTTTCGTGAACACAAAAATATGCAACAAGGGGTTATGAATGGTAGCTGCAATTTTACATCAGCCTTAGGTCCCGAACTTCTGCATTGTGATTTGATTGCACAATGCTGAGATGAATTCACAGATAAGTAGCTATAAACTGTAGCTTCTTTTTGTAGCTTACCTTGATAAAACAGAATACATTTCCATTAAACTCATTTGGAAGCTGGAAGGAGGAGCAGTAGGAAATGTTTGTTTCAACGTTAAATCAGTGATGATATCGCTCATGTTTGGCTTGTAAGGTGGGCAAAAGCACTAAGGACTTAGAACAAGCTTCAGAGTCTCTTACACTGGCCCCCTCACCTGAAGAGGTGGACCCGGCGGGCCTGGCGTTGCAGCGGTGAACGTGTGGATGGCAGTTGTCCTGTTTTTTCCTGCTGTGATTTTGTATCCACAGGTCTGAATTTTAAAGTGCAGTGTAAAAATTCACACTTTCTGATTAACAACACATTTCCTACTATTATTATTAGCTAAGTGTTAAGCACTACTACTTACAGGGGCTGGATACCTTTTTCAGCGGGGGTGCCTCTCTCTGGCTCTTTCTCTTTACACACACACACACACACACACACATACACACACACACACACACGTTTTCTAGGACTGCTATAACAAAGTGCCACCAATTGGGTAGCTTAAACAACAGAAATTTATTGTCTCTGGAGGCTGGAAGTCTGAGACCAAGGTTTTGGCGGGGTTGGTTCCTTCTGAGTGCTGTGATGGACAGTCTATTCCAGGCCCTTCCTTGGCTTGCAGATGGCTGTCTTCTCCCTGTGTCTTCACATAGCCTTCCCTGCACACAGATGCATGCCCAAGTTTTCTCTTCTTGTAAGGATGCCAGTCATGTTGGATTAGGACCTACCTTAACTGCTCCATTTTAACTTGATTACCCCTGTAAAGACCCTATTTCCAAATGAGGTCACATTCTGAGGTACTGGGGGTTAGGACTAAGACATATAAATTTGGGGGGAGCATAATTCAGTCCACAATTATATACATGTATAGTTATATGTATGTATATATTTGTAGTATATCCACAAATAGGTACATACATGTGTGTTTGTGTATATGTAGGTGTGTGTATATGTGTGTATATAGTATATGTATATTTATGCAGACACATAAACTTACTCAGTCCTCAAAACAAGCCTATGAGGTGGTCACTGTGATTATCACCCTTTTAAATATGAGGACACTGAGGCACAAAACCCAGCGCCCCGCAGCTACCAGGTTCGAGGGGTTAAATTTGAACCTGGGCCCCTGGCTGCTGAGACTGCCCAGGCCCACACTGCAGCGAGCTTACTTACCAGCACAGGCAACACGCTGACAGACTGCAAAGGGTTACAATTGGGGATTTATTCTCTTGAGTTTTTAAAAACTAATGTACTGAATTGTACAAAAACATAGAAATGATGCCTGAAAAAAAAAGTCTGCGGCGGTCGAGAAGCAGGATTTGTTCTGGAAAACCTCCTGTACTTGACGTTGGTGAAGCCTGGCCCCCAGCAGCAGCCTGTGGGCATTGGGGCTGGGCCTCTGCCTCCCTGACCTGGCTGCTCTCCTACACATGGCCAGTCCTAAGCATTCCAAAAAATAAATAAAAGCCAGTAAGTACTTACTGATGGCCCAAAGTGTGAAAACCCTATTTGGGGCATGGTGGGTAATGGACAAAGACTTCCTCACATGCCTTCCTGTCTTCTCCTTCCATCAGTGGGTGGCTCTTACTTCAAAAGGCCATCAGGATGACATGGCCGAAAGAACAAGCCATCAGTGATCTGACACTTCAGGCCATAATCTGCTCCCCAGTTGCCTCTCTGACCTGGGACAATCTATGTAACCTCACTGCTTTTTTTCCCCCCGTTTCCTCACATGCAAAGTAATACCGATGGATTAAATCATCTTACCGTTGACAGGTCTTTGTTAGGGCCTTCCACATGGTAGGCTGTGGGATACCTAAGTCTAAAACACGGGGGTCTAGTGGTTAAGACCGTGGTCTCGGGGACAAGCCTGCATGAGTTCGAATAGCCGTTGACGAAGCTGCCAACTTGGCAAGTTACTGAATCTTTTTATGCCTCAGTTCCCTCATCTGTAAAACAGGAATCATAATAGTTATGACCTTATCTGATTGTGATGAGGACTTGACACATTTAGAAGTTCATAAAGATTTAAATCTGAGATTGGCACACACATGCTATGTGTTCACTATAATCTGGTACTAAAATTTGCAAGTGACAAAGGCAGGATTCACTCAAGGCTATGAGTCCAGAAGGAGGCCAGGTAGCCCCAATGGAGGTACCTGGCTACTGTGGCCTGGACAACACTCCGGTGTTTGGAAGGGTCCTGAGCTGGTTGCTTACATTTTCGCCTTTCAGAGGCCTCCTTGGACCGAGGGGCCCTTGACAGGTGCATTGCTCTGCTCCTCTTTTGGATTTTGCTATTACTGCAGCAATAGTCCAGGATCAATATGTTACAGAGTTATTTGATTATACTTTGTTCCTGAGGCTTTAAAGTAAGAGCATATTTAAAAAAAAATTAATAGATAACTGTTTGATCTCTCTGTGTTGTTAAGCACACTTCATGATGATAGGGTTTTTCTTGGAGAGCCAGAATGATACTCTCTGTTCCTGGATTTCTAAAATCAGTTAAGTTTTTGTTAATTGGAGTTTGTTCTCTTTTTTTGGCCTTCCCCTAAAAAAGAAAATGAAATCTGAGGTTAGTCTGCTCCCACTGATGGATGGCACCCAGGGGCAATACAAGCATTTTTCACTAGTCCACTTTGTTTTTCCTGAAGTCTCTGAGTGGCCATTGCATAAGCCTAAGGGACCCAAGGTCAACTTCTATTTATGTGACAGGTTGCTCATGTTTGTTTATTTCAATGGAAAAATCCAACCCAGCAGAAATGTTTCAGGATGTTGACCTTTAAACACTCTGGATAAAATCACGCTTCTTTTCCACGCTTAACAACAAGAACAACTGCCACAATTAGAATAACAGCTGCTGCTCACTGGATGTTTGGTATATTCCAGGCACCCTGTTAAGGGTCTTTTACGCATAATCTCATTTAATTCTTCTAGTCCCCCTTTGAGCCAGGTGCTTTTTATGTCTCTGTCTTACAGACGAGGACACTGAGGCTTAAGGAAAGTAAAAACTGTGCACAGGGTCACAGGGCTAGATGCTGGTCTCAAAGGGATTCCAACTCAGTCCTTCTGCCTCTGGAGTCAGTTGCCTCAATGTTCTTTAAATGCAGATCTAGCAGTGCGTGGTCTTACCTTCTCCTGCAATCCATGATGCACAGTATTGTGTGCTTGGAGTTCTCAAAGCAAAGGAGGGAGATCCATCCTAGCTTAGAAACTTTGGAAGACTAACATGTTCAGACCTAGCATGCCAGGACTCAGTGACATGCCACAAAGGGTTCAGTGACACCTGCTAAATGGCCAGCAAGGCTTGGGCTCTTTGACATTTTACAGCTGGAAGAATCACCTGAAACCACTAATTCTTAACATGTGCTGCCTCCCTACTCAATAACTTTTCCCAGGTGCCCAGCACCTCCAAGCAGGGTGATGATCAGCGAGTCCCTATTTGCCTGGATTTCCCCCATGTCAGCACTGAGTGCCTCCGTCCTGGGAAATCTCCCAGTCTTGGGCAAATCGGGACTGTTGCTGACCCTGCCTCTAAGGAAGAGTTCAAAATCACCAGCCTGGGTTTTTATCTTTCATTATCAACCCTATCTACAGCCCTTCTAGGTAGAGAACTCTGGCAATGCCAGGCCAGCTGGCTACATCCGTCCCCATCCCTCCTTGACCAGACTGGCCAGGCTCCTCTGACCCCTCTTCTCCACTAGTCCCCAACATCGGCCTATCAGGGCTTGAACAAACACTAACAGTTTCTAACAATTCAAGGAGACATGCTCAGGATTATGCTAGCTGTCCTTAAAGTGCATGCCTGAAAAAAAACTCAAGACTGCTAAAAAAATTTACTGTTTGTTTCAGCCAAAACCTGAAAATAGGACCCTTGTCTCCCTATGTCTGTGGGGTGGTAGGAGCCAAACTTCAACACGCACCAGTTAGCAAACCCCAGATGGATTTCACTTGGGCCAACCTCCTTACAGCTTTTTGTAATTTTTCACTTCACTGAGTCTACTGAGCCCCCACCTACCTCCCCCTATTCCCACATCCTCTGTTTGAAATGCCCATTCACCTCTGTGCAAATGAAAATTGAATTCAGTTCATGCTGGACCCTTCCCTATCACAAATGTATATTGTTGATTAAAATCTCTTTTTATCACTTAAAATGGTGTCCTATATTCTGTCTGTGTTGCCTCCAATGCCTGCTCCCATCACCTCTACCTTCCGTCACTCCCACCCCCCTCCACACACACACGGGATCTTCCCTCTGAGGCACAGGTGGCAAACACAAGGCCCTTGGGCTGAATCTGGCCCTCCACCTTGTTTTACCTGGCGGCAGCACTGAGCTCCCTGCCCCTAGTTAAGGAGTAGTTACATTTACGCAGTCCTCAAATTACATCCGGCCCTGTGAAGGCAGCCGCGAGGCTAATGTGGCCCTCGGTGAAAGTGAGTTTGGCGCCCCTGCTCTTAGGTCCTGCTTAATACACATGGCTCTGCAGTTCCAGCTCTTGGTGGTTTCCTTCGTGTGACCTCCTGTGGCACTTGCATTTGGTGCTTCTCCCTGGGAAAGCAAGAAATACTATATTATACTACTTTCCAAGTAGAGACACTATTCCTGCACCTGGTTTGGAGCCCCTTGAGGGCAAGAACAGTGTGTCATGCCTTATTGTGTATCCCAGACCTCAGGAAAGCTTGAACTGTGGGTAATTGAAAGTGTGTGTTGTCAGACAACGGCTTAGAACAGGTGACTGTTCAGTCCTTGCATGATCAGTCTTACCAATCTTCCCTTAGAAAGTAATAGTTCTGCTTTTTAAGAACTCTTGGTACTGGAATAGCTGAATATCTATCTATCTATCTATCTATCTATCTATCTATCTATCTATCTATCTATCATGTCTTTGGGCATAACACAGCAGCAAAGAGCACAGCCTTTGGAATCGCACTGGTCCAGAATTCCTTGATCTGTCATTCCTCTTTACAAATAGTCACGGGCAAGTTCGCATCACTTTTCTGAGCTTTATTTCATCAACTCTATAACAAGTATATCACATGCTCACTGGCTCATTCTGGTCATCAGAATTAAATGCCATAACAGCACCTGTTGCATAGTAAGTTCCAGTAAATGGAATCAAAGAAAAACATATACTAACTGTGCAAAACATGTCAGGGGTAGACAGTTGAACAAGTGTGGAGAGGAAATAAGGCAAGGGACGAAACAGAAGCTGGAGCAATTGGGATGTTTTTGGAGAAACTTTGGGCTAGGGTATCTGGGAAGGCTTCTTGTAAGACGGAGTGAGAAAAGGAGAAGGAAAAATGTCTTATTACTTGAGGTTGTACGGTGTGCACTGGATAGTTTGTACACTGCACTTCATTGCATTCTCAGAGCAATGCTGTAAGATGTTAGTATCAGCACCAGGATTTGCAGATAGTGACACCTTTCTGTGGTCACAGGGTACCTAAGAGGCAGGGCTGAGATGGACTCCAGGCTATCTCATTCCAGAGCCATGTGTTCCCCACTTTGCTCATTCCCTTCCTTACCCGATCACACGTGTGTGTGGATGCACTGCGTGGGCACATTAAAAATGCTGAACTTTCTTTGTAACTCCAAACAGATGCTCTATCTGCTCTGATTTAAAAAGTCTGTATCGGGATGGGTTAAGACACCAACTTCACCTGGAAAGCCCCTCTAATGTACTTTGAATATATTGGCCTGTGAAAATATAGAGTATTTCTGACCATAAGGAGCAGAAATCCCACCTAAAGAAGTTTAAATGAAGAGGAAATTTACTATTTCTTGTAATGAAGGATGGGAGTTAGGGCAAGCTTGAGGCACAGTGCCCTAGGCCTTGGGACTATGGCTCTATTTTCTCTAAGTCCTTACGCTCCCCCTGCTTACCGTCATCTATGTGCAGGCTCTGTCCTAAAGGGAACTGCCCTCAGAGTGTCAAGAGCGCTGCCATTAACAGCCAGGACAAGTGACTTTTCTATTATGTAAGTGAGAGAAATATCATGGACTAAATATTCCTTTTTTTCCATTATATTGGGTCAATTAGGTTGTCAGTTCAACCTTGAACCAATAGCAATTAACAAAGGGAATATTCTATACTGATTGGCTCAAGCCGGAGTACCTTAACCTACCACTGTCAAGAAGGATAGCACTCCTGTGTTGGCTGATGGTAGTCAGAACACATTTCTGTAGTCAGGACTGGAGTATAAATGATCTGGGGAGAGGACCTTAATTCTAAATATATAGCATTTAGTACAGTTTGAACATGACCAATTAAAATGAATACTAGTTATAAACAATAGCTGTCTCTTGTGTTTAGCTGATTATCAATCCTAGATACCTACCCACAGTTCAAGTTTTCCCAAGAAGGAGGAAGGGAGACCTTCTGCTAAGTCTGACATATTACAGTCTACCTGAGTGTTAGGCTTAATAGAGTGCTAAGGTATCCCCCGGTCTGAGTTTTTTAGTCTGGTGGCTTATCTGTGACCATGGAGATTAGATAATCTTACATTGAACTTGTCCTGTTTAAATGAGTCTCATCCAAAAGGTGAGCCTAAAGGTGACCTGACCCAGCCAAGTCCAGCTCCCTCCTGGGCAGGGACCTGATAGCAGGCCAATCCAAGTTACGTCTCTGTTCATTGCCAGGACCAGTGAAGCTGTACGTAACACACAGGCAGAATGAGTGAGTGTAGATGCCCTCTGGAGTGATCTCCCACCCCAGTGAAAAGCTTTCAGAGGTCTTATCCAGTCTTTTCTCCAGTTTACTCAGCCCTTACAATTTCTGACTAAAAGGGAGCATAGACAGCTTAAATCAGCTACAGTTTTTATTACAGAAGATTTTACAAGGTGCAAAGTTATATCACTGCCTTCCAAGTGCAGGCAGTAACTCAGATTATAGAGAGATGTCTTATAAAGCCTCTAATATACATACGTTGATATGTATAAATAGGTAAGAATAATTTATAATGAGATTGTCAATTGTTTGTATTTAATTCTTTGCTTTGAGAGCGCCTATGGTGGCTTAACACCAGCGCGTTCTGCCGATTACTTTAACCTTTCTCCCAGAAATCTTGTTTGCAATATTGATTTGGACTATCAGTGCGGAATCTGAAATAATACGGCTTTGGCTTATTCCAGAGTTTGCAACAAAGATTGAAATTCTATGTGTTTATCGGGTCGATATGTCATTGGACACACAAAAGGGTGTTTGTTCTTTGGGGGCTAGTTATTTGCAAAGTCAGCTGAAAAGAAGAGTCATTTTTTGATATTAATATTATTTCTAAGGGCGAATGTGGACGCTTGATCACTAGGACATATTAAATGGGTTAATTGCAGTAGAGCAGTTTGTATGACCTGAGTGTGGACAGTCAACCTAGTCCAGGGAAGTTAGCTCTCTTGGGACTGGCAGTGTGGCCACACTGCAGGAGCATTAGATCACAGGGAAACCTGGTTCTGCTCCTGGCTTTGTACTAACTGGCTGTGTGACCTTGGACAAGTCACTTAACTTCTCTGAGCCATAGCCAGCTCATCCAGGGTTTCACAAGGCCAGCAGTGACCAAAACTCATGGCCATAGGGACAAGACAGAAAATACCTGTGAATAAAGAGGCTTTGGAAGAAAACAAAACAAAGTAGTAAAAGAGAAAGCCAACAAAATCCCAACCTCAATGTGAGGCTGAAGGGGTGGGCAGTAGACGGAGGCCAAGATTGTGGCAGAGCACTCTCCAAAGAAAGGGGCAGCCCACTATCCAGCTTCAAGTCTTCAAGGTCTTCTGATTTCTTTTTTAAGAGAAATGTAAAAATTCATATTTTTATGTAAAAATTTTTAGTTCTTAGATATTGGATGGAATAATAAATCTGTATGGACCAATACTATATAAATAAAAGTAAATATTCTGCTGGTCTGAATTCAGCTTGGGGTTGCTAATTTGCAACCTTAGGTTACTATAGAATATCTCCTCCAAGTCACCAACTTCAAGACGGAAGAGGTCTTAGCAGGCATCTGGCTTGCCTCTCATGCACTGTCCCTGGTGGTTGTTACCTAACCTTTGCTTAGCTGTTGCACAGACAGACTGTTCTGAAAGTGACTTTGAAGCTGTCTCTTATACTGAATAGAACTTCTCTTATTGGTTCTAATTCTGGCCCCTGGAGCAAAACAGAACATGTTTTTAACCTCTTGGAGCTGCAGACTCAGATGAGCCAGCCCCCATCCCCCAACACATGCCAGACAGCTGTTTCCTGGGCAGAATCAGGGCTTTGGAAGGTCTCCTTAGAGCACAAGGCACTGGATGAGCTACAGATGTTCTCCTAAAAGAATAGAAATGAAACCTCCTTCATCTTCACACTGTGCAATGGGTAGGGCCTGTTTAGACTCCTCTTGGCCAAGTCAGATTTCCCTGATTTGGGGGGAAGGGAGGGGTCTGGGAGGTGTTGTTTGATGAGCCACAGTTTGCTGGGAAGCATGAAAGGTTCAGGTGTGACAGTATCCTTTGGAGGGTCATCTGGGGATGTTGTTCTTCCTGTGACCTGTGGCCACTTCTTACATCATTGTAATCTTAGAACACTTTCTTCCAACACAGGACTGACCTGGAATCACCTTCTCCTGCCCAGCCCCTGGCCAGGCTCTATAACAGCAGCAGAGATGGGGCTTTTGATGGGCTGGAGGGGGGCGGGGATGGGGCTGCTGCTTGTGCCCACGTGTGTGTAGTTCAGCAGCTGTTCCAGGCCAGTGCCTGGATGTAGGGTAGAGTCTTGAAGAGAATCAGAGGGGTTCTGCTACTGTTCAGAGCTATTTTGTGGGGGATAAATGCTTCTTTCCAAATGTGACTCTGCAGTACAGAAGAGTCTTCATGACACACTGTGGGAATAATCTTTCACATGCTCTGTGATTCGACCCATAAGGCCAGAACAGGGAAATGAACTAGGTGTAATAAATAATATAGAATCTGGTGAATATTTAGGATCTGGTAATAATGATAAATCAGGTTTGAAATGTTCCTTGAGGAAATTGTGGGATTCTGAGAAATGAAGCCAGGAAGATTGATTAGAACCTATTGCCATTCAGAAAACCTACTGCAGAAAATACAGGAGGTCTTGCCAGGCTCATCGGGAAGGTGAATACAATTCACCACAGCCTCTAAGAACCAAGTGGGTGTAGACAACAAATGGCATTCTCTTGTGGGCAAACGCGTAGGAGAGCCAGAGACATCCCAGAGCACAGGGGTGGATTTGATCGGTGATAGCAAAGAAGGAACACATTAGGCTTTCTCTACGATGCTCACTTCTTTGGAAGCCTCATTTGTTTATTCACTTATTTGGTTATCTACCCAATTTTAAGGAAAATCCTTATTGAAAAAATAAAGGTTATGTTTATAAAGGTTTGTGCCACCAAAATTTGTTCTTTGTAGGGGTCACATACTTGTTTTTTCAACTCCTGGTGTGAAGATTTATATCCTACATTTTGTACAGCTGAACTGAGTGGGATTTTACATTCAATACTTTGGTGATAAATCATCCCACTCTTCCCAAATTTGGCCCAACTTGTTGGATAAATTTAGCAGTAATGTAAAATGTCAACCCTTTGGAAGTTATCTAGGAAGAGAGTAGCCCTAATCCTTCAGCATTTAGAAAAAAAGAAAAAGCCAGACAAAGCATTGACCGTCTGTGAATGGAAGAGGAAGCATAAAGAGCAAGGACACGTGGGGAAGAGTGGGAGTAAATAGTCATTAGAAGAGGTGTCTGTGTTGTAGCAGGAAGAAGCTGGCCTTGGGTTCGTAAGTGGCTGTGTGACCTTAGGCTAGTTTCTTAACTCCTCTGAACCTCAGTTTTTACCTGGGTAAAATGAGGGAAGGGGAAACAAATTTGCATCTGGTGGAAATTAAAGGAGAAAATGTGTGTTAGTGCCTAGAGCTGGCAGTGTGGCACCTGGTGACTTCCATCTCCATATCTGGTGGCTGTCTGTCTTCATATATGCTTGTTCAGTGTTTTGAACACAAGGAGAGTGTAATATTTGTTGGTTGATCTACAGAGGCAGGGGAGTCAGAGAGCATTCTCCAACCCCACCGGGGTGCATAGCCTGCCCCAGCACTGCTCCCTGATCTCTTGTTTGGACCTAAGGTAGAGTATGGGAGCATGGATGAGCATCGTGTGTGGGCCAGGGGTGTGGTGCCAGACGGAATCCTTACTCCTGTGCACACACGATACTGCATGATGGGGAGACCTCCGTCAGTGCACGTTCCAGCACCTTCCCTTCCTTCTGGACCCACTCCCCCGAGTGAAGAGAGGCGATGGTGGATAACCAGGTTTCAAATGAAAGACTAGAGATTTCAGAAGATTTTTTCCTTCCTTTTTTAAATGTGAACTATGAATAAGAATGTCAATTCTGTGTGAATAACTTATTTGATTAAACAGAACATCAGTGTGCTCAATGGTTAAAATTGCCAAGAAGCACAAGGCAAGGTGGTGATGGTTTTTCTAACTTACTGGAGGATAAATAATGCAGGAAGCTCATCAGATTCTTCATAAATAGATTTGAAAAATTTGATCCCTAAATCTCAGGAAGTGGTGAAGGAGGAAAAATAACTCCTCAAAGTTGGTTTTACTGCTAGAGAAATTTGGAGCTGCAAAAAGCTATGTTGAAATCACATCACAAATCTGTCTTCAGCCACAAAAGGAAATTGCAAGTTAAAGAGAAACTTCTCTCTTAGAGTTGGTTCTGTTAATCAGCTTTCATACTGAGTGGTCTGTTTAAAGTTTGGCCCATTAAGGCTGCTGTGCAGGAATGAGGCCCTTTCCCAGTGGGCCATCCCTTCGTGTGACTCTGCTGTTTGATAGGAAGCAGATTATCATGAGAAGAATTCTCGTGGGTGAACAGTGGTGTGTCACTGCAAGGGCTTCTAAAAATATGCACGCTGTCTTCAACTGGGTGCAAATTGTGGCTGATTGAGGGCACCAGGGTATTTCATGACAGAAAAATATGCAGTTTAGATGCCCCGCTGTCTCTGAAAGTGGTTGGAAGGGACAACTGTCTTTGGAGTGTGAACCATTGTGTCACAGCCCTGAATATTTCTACAGTTATTTCTTTGAGGTGTAAAAGGATGAAACTGTAATCATCCATTAACATCAGATTAGTTTAGCACTGCTCTGATGGGAAACAATGACAATTTCTCTCCCTCCTTCCCTTCCTTCCTTCCTTCCTTCCTTCCTTCCTTCCTTCCTTCCTTCCTTCCTTCCTTCCTTCCTTCCATGTTTATCAGGCAAAGTTCTAGGTTCTGTAGTGAACACCACAGAAAAAATGCCTATCCTTATCTCTCTCTTTGTCTCGACAGATGCAAAAATAAAAACAAATATATTTTTGTTTATGTTCACAGAATTGTACATGTCAGTCTTCTTGCCATTTGAAAGCTGATCCCATGGTCAATTAGATATTAAAATACTAAATAGAGGCATTTAAGACCCCAAAGACTTTTCCTGATGCTCCCCAGTACCTCAGAGAATGGTGAAATGGGACACACTACAAAGTGTCTGCTCTTTGCTTTCCGTATGTGTGGTCCTGGGCCACCTCTGGCTAGGAGAGTCAGATGGCTGCCTGATTGGCAGTTGTTACTCAAACTCCAAAGCAGTCCTGAAGAATTGAAGGATGCATTAGGGGACAGCCATGTCTTTTATGTCAAGAAGACCTCTATGGTTTGGTTTAAGCCAGGTTAGTACTGGAAGCCCCTTGAGGCTTAGCCTCTCCTTGATTTGGGCCTGTGACTTTCAAGGTGTGGTCCAGAACAGGGCCCACTACTCTGAGTCTGGGTCAGTTAGTGTGTTAGTTGTATATTGCAGCATAAGTAGGAGTCACCTGGTATCATTTAAAAATTTTTTTTAAGTAAAATTTTTATCCTCACCTAAGGATACGTTTATTGATTTGAAAGAAAGAGAAAGAGGGAAGGGAGGGAGGTGGAGGGGGAGAGAGAGAGAGGGAGAGAGAGAGAGAGAGAGAGAGAGAGAGAGAAAGAAAGAAAGAAAGAAAGACATCAATCAGTTGTCTCCCCCATGACCTGACTTGGGATTGAACCCCCAACCCTTTGGTGCACAGGATGACTCTCCAACCAACTGAGCCCCTCCAACCAACTGAGCTCCTCGGCCAGGGTGGGAGTCCCTTGGTATCTTAATCAGCTTAGGCTGCTATAACAAAACACCATACACTGGGGTGCTTAAACAACAAACATTTATTTCTCAGAGTTCTAGAGGCTGGCAGATCAAAATCAGGATGCCAGCTTGGCTGTGTTCTGGTGAGGACTCTCTTCTGAGTTGCAGACTGCCAGTTTCTTGTTGCATCCTCACATGGCTGGAAAAAAGTGAGCTATGTCTCTGGCCTCTTTTTATAGGGCACTAATCCCATTATGAGGACTATGACCTCATGACCTAATCACCTCCTAAGTCTTCATCTCCAAATACCATCACAATGGGGATTTGATTTTAACATATGATATTAGGGGGACACAAATATTCAGTCTGTAACACCTGGTGTATTTGTTATCTATTTCTGTATAACAAATTTCCACAAAGTTAGCAGTCTAAAACAACCTGTGTTTGTTATCTCACAGTTTAATGGGTCAGGAGCCTGGACAGGGCTCAGCTAGATCCTCAGCTTCATTTCTCACAAGGCTGCAATCAAGATGTTGACTTCCTGGGCTGTGGAAGAGTCCACCTACAAGCTCACTCCAGTTGTTGGCAGGATTCGTGTCCTTGCGGTTGTCAGGCTGAGGGTCCTGACTTCTTGTGGTGGAGGCTGGAGGCTTCCTCGGCAGCGTCCACATGCTGGTCTTTGCCACACAGACTCTCCCAGTATGGCTACTACATCCTCAGGCCCGCAAGCAGAGTCTCTAGCGAGACTCTTCCAGCAAACGGAGTCTTATGTAACCTCATCTAATCACAGGAGGCCCATCTTTCAGCATTACCTCATGATCCACTCTGGACTGTCTCATCAGAGGTGGTTCAAGGTAAAAGGAAGAAAAGAGAACAAGAGAAGAAAATGCGGCAGTGGTTCACCATTGCCTTCTGCTGCTTAGTGTGGGGTTGAAACCATATGTGCTCAGCTGGAGAACAGCACTGAAAGAATCGCAAGGCTAACATATAACGTGAATCACATTTCATGTGGATTTAAAGTCCACATAAAAGACAGATTTGCAGTGTTCAACTTAACTGACTGAGAACCGGAAGAACTGTGGCCTGAAACTAGAAATATTATTAGGGAAGGATGTAAAAAGACAACGCTGAAAGTACAAAGGAAAGAAACACTGAAATGAGTAATAAGAGAAACAACTAAAAGTTGTTATAGACAGGCAATGGGCAGAACTTAAAGTTGGCCAAAGCAGGGTTTGAGTCGTGAATGCCAGTTTTCAGTACAGGCAATGGGCAGAACTTAAAGTTGGCCAAAGCAGGGTTTGAGTCGTGAATGCCAGTTTTCAGTGATCGTTATGAAGAAATAAATGGAACTACTACAATAGTCAGTGTAAGTAGAGGAAAACAACAACAAAAAGGAAAAACAAGAGATCTCTACCAGAAGATTTAAGAAATAAAAGGGAAATGCAAATCTAGACTAGGAATGCTGAGCATCCAACAAGGAAGCACATTATCTGACCAGGACGAAATTAAGGGGAGAAAATAGTGTACTGAAAACCTACGCAGATGAGACAAAAAGATGACAGATACCTTTGAAGATTCCTATGAGGAGGAGCCCGTAATCCTGGAAGGGAATATCGAAGGTGATCGAAATCACCTAGGGTTGGTGGGAGACTGAGAGAATTACTTCAGGCCACAGACACCGAATGTGTCAAAATCCTAACAAGAATGTCAACAAATATGGAAAACAAAACAATAGCCTACAGACTGGAAACGTTCAATATGCATACCAACATTCAAGAGAGAAGATGCCAAAGAGGGCAGACACTCTGCGATCATTGCTCTGATTTCCCACCCAAGTGAAGTGATGCTCAAGGCGCGGCAACAAAGCCTTCTATCTTATATGGAGCAAGAACTGCTGGAGGTTCAAGCTGGATTCAGAAATGAAAAGAGGCAGTTACGATCTAGTTGCTAACATTTTGTTGGATACTTGAGTGCTCCAGAGACTTTCAGGAGAAATTTGGTCTATGTTTGATAGACTACAGTAAATCCTTTGACGGTATCGATCATGAAAAGCTCTGGGTTGCTCTGAAAGGAATGGTCCTACCTCAGGACTTGACTGTCGTGATGTACACCCTGTACTGTGGGCAGAACACGGAGAGACAGAATGGTTTCCTATAGGCAAAGGTGCCAGGCAAGAATGCATTTTATTTCCCTATTTGTCTGGTCTGTATGCAGAACATAACATAAAAAACTGGGCTATGCTCAGAGGAAGAAGGAATGAAAACTACTAGAAGAAATAGTAATAACTTAAGATGTGCAGATGATATCATCGTACTGGCATAAAGGAGCAAGGATTTGAAACAACTTCTGACAAAAGTGAGAGAAGAAGGGGCCAAAGCAAGACTGCATCTGAACATCAGGAAGAGAAAAGACCATGATCACAGAAGAAATATACAACTTACAATAGACAGTAAAATTATTAAAGACTTTTCTTACCTTGGTTCAGTCATCCTTTCGAATTGAGATTGCAGCCAAGAAGTCACGAGAAGGCTGATACTCAGAAGAGCAGAAGTGGAAGAATTAGGATCATTGGAAGATGTGTCGTTAGACCACAGCTAAGATCACTCACACCCTCGCTTCCCTAATTGCTATGTATGAGTGTGAAAGTTGAACAGTGAGGAAGGCTGGCAGAAACAAAATGCTTCATTTGAAATATGGTGTTGGAGGAGAGCTCTGCGGATACCCTGGACCGCCTTACACATGAACAGATGGGTCCTAGAGCAAATTAAGCCTGAAACATCACTGGAGGCAAAAATGACAAAATTGAAGCTGTTCTACTTCAGGCACATCATGAGAACACAGGGTTCTTTGGAAAATACAATAATGGTGAGAAAAATAGAATGCAGCAGGAAAAGAGGAAGACCAAATATGAGATGAATTGACTCCACAGAAGGAACCACAGGCACGAGTCTACAGGAGCTGGGGGGACAGGACATTGTGGGCATCACTTATTCATAGGGTTACCAGGAGTCAGAGTCAATTCAATGGCACATTGGAACACATACAATCAGGAATGAGATTCCATCACCTTTGTCTTATTTCACTGGTTGAGAAGCAAGTCACCCACACTCAAGAGGAGATTACACTGATGTGTGATCCAGGGGTGGTGAAGAGCTGGAGGAGCCACACCTGCTTTGCCTGTTGTAAATGAAGGTTGCTGAGCTCCCCTTGGACTGACTGAGTCAGAATTTCTGGGGCAGGGCCCAGGAATCTGCACTGTAGCAACTCCCCAGGTCCTTCCTCTGTACATGATGCTTGGAGAAGGCAAGGAAACAGAGGGGTATGGGATAGCTAGGAGCCCCACTGAACAGTGGGGGCACCTGGTTTTCCTTCCTGCCCTTGCTGCTGAGGCTCCTCCAAGCCAGTCCTAGTGCTGACTGGAGGGCATAAGGGGAGAGGATCCTCAAATCCCAGGGACTCAGCAGCCAGCCGTGTCTAAGAGATCGAAACACGTTACCTCCACAGCTGATCTGCGCACAGTGAGCCCAATGCTCAGTGGCCGTTTAAAAAGGGGGCCTGCCCTAGAATGTGGTCTCTAAATTCCACGCTCCTCAGCTTTTAAAAACCTGTACACACATGCCTTAACAGCTTCATTCATAATAGCCCCTAACTGGAAACAACCCAAATGTTGTTCAGCAAGTAAAGGGTTAAGCTATAATACATCCATGCCAAGGCATCTACTCAGCAATAGAAAAAGAGCAAACTAATACACACAGCAACGTGAATGAACAGTCAGGGCATTATGTCAAGAAGCTACATACTGTATAATTCCATTTATATAATAATTAGCAATGACAAAAGTTAAAAATGAACGGAAAGACAGGTTTAGTGGTTGCCAGGTGGTGGGAGGGAGGTGGATGTGGTCAGAAAAGGGCAGCACAGATATCCCTCGGCGCTGGAACTGTCCGTTCTGTTTACTGCAGTGTTGGATATGTGAGGCTACACAGACGATGAAATTGTGTAGAACTTCATGGACACATTAAAAAATGAGTCCAAGTAAAACTGGGAAATCTAAGTAATGTCGCAGTCCCGTCCAGCAGGACCGCATGTTGTTGTGGAATGCTTGTCCTATATCCCTGGACAAGTGACGAACAAATTCACGTGGACT
The DNA here is from genome assembly GCA_007922815.1 of Macrotus californicus. Classification (NCBI taxonomy): domain Eukaryota; kingdom Metazoa; phylum Chordata; class Mammalia; order Chiroptera; family Phyllostomidae; genus Macrotus; species Macrotus californicus. Next base: position 20,403 of record VMDR010006639.1, read on the forward strand.
AAAGAAATCAGGTGGAGGAAAGGGATAGCTTGGCCACTCTCTGAGAGAGAGAGAGAGAAAGAGAGAGAGTTGGTGTAGCCGCCCTCCCACAGACAGAGAGGGTCCCCTGCCCCTCTCCTGGACAGGCTTTTATTGACACTCCAGGATGGTTCTCATTAACTATGCACAGGTTCGCTTTGGGTGGATACCTTTTACAGATAACAAAGGAAAGAATGTTGCCAATTACTTCAAAGAGAAAGGTCATTTACAAATGTAAAGGAGAGAAGGCTGGGCTGTTTACATTCGTACTTGGGAAGTCTAGCACAAGTCACAGTAAACTTCTGCTGTCTCCATCCCAGGTGAGGGAGTTTTTGCAAGAGCAAGTTTCAAAGCGGCCTAGGGACAATGCAGGCCTGATTCCCCACGGGAAACTTATCCACGGATGTCACTTGCACATCACGTGTGTCTGGATTGTGTGCATAACCAGAGCTGAGTCACAGGCCACATCACACATGAATAGGTTTCCCATAAAATAAGACGAGTGAATTGTATAAATGTCAATATCCTACGCAGTGACAATATAGTATGGTTTTGCAAAATTTTTTCACTGGGGGAAACTGGGAACAGTGTACAAGGGATCTATCTGTATTATTTCTTACAACTGCATGTAAATCTACAATTATCTCAATAACATTGTAATTAATAAAATAGAGCCTGGTCTTCTCTTTTTTCACATTATCCTTGCTGTCTCTTCCCCACCTGGAGTAGATTTTTGTTAAAAGTCACCTTTCTTCTTCCACAACCCCCTGGGGAGGAGCTCTTGGCTCTAAGTCACTCTCTTCTTTATACAAAAATTGTTTTGCTCAGGTGACTGTCTTGGGTGAGAGCTTTTAGTCACAGAAAATGCAGAAACCTGAGACAAGGAGTTTCTTGGGGGATAGGTGGGACCAAGCCCCTAGTGATCCCGAGGCCACAGTCTGTAGCTACAATAAACCAAGACTCCAAAGCCATGCCCCTGAGTAACGCTTCATCACCCCCTCTGAAAAATTAGGGTGCTGCCCCCGTGGCATGATAGCCTCACTTCTGCAGCATCATCACACTATGCGGCTCTGAGGTTAGCAACATGGTTAGGCCAGGAAATCACGCACTGGCAGCACCCTGTCCTGTTTCTCTATGTATCCCCTAGCACAGGGGTGTCCACTAAGTGGTTGTTGAATGAATGAATGAGTGAGTGAATACATGCTGAATCTGACTTTGTTACTGTCCAGTTCCACTTGGGGGAAGTGGGGGCAGACAATGTTAAGTTGCTCTTCTTGTCAGGATTCATTTCTCAAGGCTAGAATTAGTGTCAATACAATATTGTTTTATTTTCTCCTGATTTGAATTTCAGGAGCATCTTCTAGTTGAGCAATTCTAAACAAATAGTTAAGAAGAATATTGGGCCAGAGGCTTGATGAAAAGCATGTGTACCTTGCCTTTTGGATCAGGGCAAGTGGTCCCCTCTGGTCTTTGCATACTGGGAAAAGAGCTCTGTAAGGAAAGGATAGAGACAGGAGCCCGTGTTTAGCTGGCAGCCTCACTGATCTCCTCAGGCCCACTCAGCTTTGCCCCCCACCCCCCACCCCCAGCTGTCTTTCTAGAGAATTGACTCATCCGAAATGTTATGCAAATTTTTTCTGATTGATGGATTGAAGCTGCTGCTACCTTCTCAGCATTTCTGTAACAAGCCAGCTCCACTCGCAGCAAATCGTTTCACTCCACAATTTCAAATGTTTTGCTTGACAAGGTCTTGAATAAAACGCCTTCCAGCAGGTAAAGAAAGTCAGCAGAAATATCAAATGGTGCACTGTGCAGAAGGAGGGTTGAGTTTGGGGCCCTCAGCAATGTGTGCTACAAACCTCAGAGTTAGGACACTGGCCTAACCAGCCCCATGTCTTGTCTGTGAGCAACCAGCCTGGCCAGGCAGCTGCATCATGTGTTTTTTGGCCTCAGCAAGAGAGAAGGCCGTTAGGGTCCCTTCCCTTGATGACTACTAGGACTGATGGTGTGGTGGGCTCTCTGGTTAACCTTGTGGGACCAATTTCTAGCTTAAAAGATTCCCTCGGGGGAATGTGCTTGCTTGCCTTTTGGATTTGTGTAGATGAGGCACTAAATGGAGAGATAATATCTTAATATTATTGTGGGATGAGGATGATGGTAGAGCCTATAGGTGAAGTGTTAGAAACCAAACTACCAGATACTCCTACTGGGCACTTGCTGGGCTGTGGACCCCAGTAAGATGGGGGAAGGGAAGGGGACTGCCTAGAGTGGCAGATTAGGAGGAAGCTGAATCAGCACTGTCTCACAAATACATGTGTAAGTCCCGTGAAATCCTGGCATCCAAGATGATTGAAATAGGAATTTGAGACTCCTGAAGTTTCTTTTGAAAATTTTAAATGGTAAAGGATGCAGAGGGGAGCAGATCTGGCCACTGAGTCTTGCTCTTTACTTTCTGCAAACTCCCACAGGCTTTCTCTGACAGCCTAAAGAGCTTCTCCCTCATGAGCTCTCTTTCTTGATCAGCTCTTTACTGCACATATCAACTCAACCTCTCTGGCTTCTTTGGGCTCAGTCTGCTGTACCCCACTCCCACCTCTTAGCTCATTACTGGGGACCTGCACTCCAGAGGAGAGTAGAGAGCTGGACCAGCAGGTGAGCATCTTTCTTCTCTGGAGGGGGCATGGTTTGGGATGTGAGACAAAAGGGGGAAAGATTGCAACCTGTGTATAGTCGTCCCCTCTTCCCTGTGGCTTTGCTTTCTCTGGTTTCAGGGGCCCATGGTTAACTGTGGTACAAAAATATTAAGTAGAAAATTCTGGAAATAAACAATTCATAAGTTTAAATTGCATGTTCTGAATAATGTGATATAATTTCTTACCATTCTGCTCCGCCCTTCCCAGGACACGACTGCACCCTTTGCCAGTGGATCCGTGCTACATATGCTCCCCACCCATCATCACTTAGAGCTGTCTGGGTTGTCATGGCGACTGTCCTGGTATCACAGAGCTTGTGTTCAAGTCACTCCTATTTTATCTATTAATGCCACATTCACATATTGTCACAATAGTTCTATTTTATTATTGGTTATTATTTTTATTAGCATGCCTACCTTATTATTTATTTATTGATGGATTATTAAATTTGTTGGGGTGACATTGGTTCATAGGGTCATATAGGTTCCAGGTGCACATTTCTATGACACATGATCTGTCTACTACATTGTATGCCCACCACCCCTAATTTGTAATTAAATTTTATTGCAGGTATGTATGTACAGAAAAAAACAGTATATGTAGGATTCAGTACTATCCAAGGTTTCAGGCATCCACTGGGGTTCTTGGAATGGACCCCATGGGTAAGGGAGCACAACTGTAATTGAAAATGTCTTATTTTATCTCTATGACAGGCATTTTGCTGTATCTCAATTATGTATGTTGTCAAGATCGACATAATAGAAATCCGCTGAGAGGATTCCTGAATTTATAGAAACTTTTCATCATTTATATTTTCCTGATCAATGGGTATTAAAAAGACCTACTACTACCCAGTGGGAGGTTTGTGCAACTTTTAGGTGTTAAAACAGGATTCTTGATCTTAATAGAGGTGGAGGCATCTTTAGGCGGAAAACTATTTTTATCTTTTTTGGATAACTGTTTCAAGTGTGTTTTGGTGCTTTAAAAATGTTTTGAACTTCATTTTTTTTCTGATGTAGCTTAACCAATTCAAGGGTAAATTATCTCATTCTGTAGTATACTTGTAGCATAAAAGGATTGATTCATTGAAATAAAATCGTTAGTGGAATAGTGGCCCTAAGTAATGATAATCGATGGCTGCACAAGGACCAGGTGAAAGTTCATGGGGAGACTTTTTAGTGGGTGAATAGGAAGGGACAGAAAATGTTTGGGATTGAAAGACACTAAAAGACTAATCAACCAATGCTATTTGTGGACTTCGAATCTTGATTTGAACAAATTAACTGTAAGAATAGATTTTTGAGACTATCAGGGAAGAATAAGGCAAGTTATTAGGTGATAATAAAAAACTCTTCTTCATTTTGTTGGATAAGATAATGATACTGTGGTGAAGTTTAAAAAAAAGTCCCAATTGCGTAGAGATGCATGCTGAAGTATTGATGGGTGAAATGGTAGGAGATCTAGGCTTTGAAATGCAATAAGAGAAAAAGGTGGAGGGCAAAGATGAGATAAAAATGTCAGAATAGTTGGCAATTATTGAAGCTGGGAATAGGTACTTAGGGTAGACATTCTAGTTCTTCTACTTTATATATTTAAATTTTTTTCGTGATAAGTGGTTAAAGTAACATTGAAATATGTTCCAGTTTTTGTTTGACAGCCTCAGAGAAATGAAGCAGAGGACATAAGTAATGGAACAGGCCATGCCCCTCATTGATGCTTTACTCTTTTTTCTTTCTCAAGAACGTATTTGTGGGTGTTGGTGAGATTAGGAAGTGGGAATGCTGTAGATATAGACTTGGATTGTCTTCATTGGGGGAATAGGGATCCAGAGAAGGGGGTAGTAATTGCTATCAGTAGGTGAAATATGGGAGGGCCCGAGAGTTGCTAGGTGTTATGGTCTGAATGTTTGTACCCTTCTAAAATTCACAGGTTGAATTCTAATGGCCAATGCGATGTTGTTAGAATAATAGAAGGTTAGAAGGAGGTGGTTAGGTGATGAAGGTGGAGTTAGTGCTTTTATAAAAGACACCCCACTAAGATCCCTAGACCCTTCCACCATATGAGGCTATGACAAGAAGTTTGCAACCTGGAAGAGAGTCCTCACCCAACAATGCTGGCACCCTGGTCTTGAACTTCCAGGTTCCAGAACTGTGAAAAATAAGTGCATGTTGTTTATAAGCTACCTAGCCTGTGGCATTTTGTTATAGCAGCTGGAAAGGACTAATACATTGAGTTGTGTTTAATACAAATGTGTTTCCCTTCTGCTAAATATGAGGCCAGGGAATATGTGTTTGCTGTTGACCTATCCTCAGTACCTGTCAGAATGTCTGGGCGAAGATTGGGCACTTAATTCATGTTGACTTGATGAATAATTAAATTTTAATTAATTGGTACCAATTTTGTATGAGCGAACTAGGTAAGGGTTTAATAAATAACCAATGCAGTGAATAAGTTGATCTAAACACATCTTTAGTCTTGCAGAAAAAATGGCCACTATTAGGTGTCATGAACATTATGCTTAATAAATACAAATCATCTTCATTATCATTAAGCACTGGGCTGTTTTGGAGATGGAGGTACTGTACCTGCTTTTTAGCCTCATGAGTTCTCATTATTCTCTCCTTGGTTATAACAAACATGTATAAGGCTAAAAATACTACTTTCTTAGGGGCAGTATTACTGGTGTGGAGACACAAGATTACTTGCAAACGAGGAGACAAAAGTGGCTTCAACAAAATTACTTCCTATCAAATATAATAAACATGGACAATAAGTTATTATTAAGGACCTATGAGACAGGCCACATTAATGAGACATGGAGACAACTAAATGAGATTTTAAGTAAAAAAAAAAGAAGCAAGAATAAAGATGAATGTAGAGAGGAAAATGGAAAATGAAGAAAACAAAGAGGAATAGTAATGATGAAAATTGCCCTGCCATTCAGTGGCAAAAGTGAAAGCAAGTCTAATGACTTTCTCTGCTTTCAGTTTTAAAAAGAAGACACATTTCTCAGATATGAAATGTGGTCCATTATCTGTCAATGGTGTTCTGAGTTGTCTTTCAGGCAGCAAATGTGTGCCATAAAATAAACTTCAAACTCCCGACCCCTTCCTTTTAGGGGTGGAATTAATCTAGCCTGTTTGGAAAATTGGTTCTTGATGACAGTTTTCTACCCTTGCAAGAGAAATTAATTAATGAGTATGATGCATGTGTGCATGCGTGTGTATGCTGTGGTTCATAGGTTTTTTGATGACCCCTTTTCTTTCACACTTAACATCTCTGAAACCAAGGTGTGTGTCGGGTTTTAATTGGCAACATTTCTTTTTCTTTCTGGATGATGCACAAAATGATGTTGCATGCTATAATCGGCCACATCTCAGGCTGTAAGTTTGATTTATTTAGAGGCAGGGCGGGAGTGGAGAAGGAGGAAGAGGGCAGAAGTAGGAGAAAATGTGATGCTTTGTGTATGACACCATAATTAAGAAAAAAACTTTTTCCTTTATACTTCCATTTCTATTATTTGTTTGTATGACTACTGAGGATAAAAATGGAATTTGCTTATGTATATATTCTTGATGGATCCATGAAAGTTGTTAAACTTTTTCTTCTGAATTCTCCTTCACTTTTTTCTCCTGCTCCTTCTCTGCTTCTCAAATACTTAACAAATTTTGGCTTGGGGCAAGCTCCACATTTACAATTTTCCAAAATGTGCACGTGACTTACATCAGCTGTTAGTTTGAGAAGACACAGACATGAAAAATCTGAGAACAGCACCAGAGCTGTACCATAAGGAGGGACACAGATGCTTGTGTATCTCATTCTCGCTTCTGGTTTTCTGGGCACAAGCTCATGCTAGATGCCAAGCAGTTGGGAGCTTCAGCCTAGCAACTATGAAATAAAGCGGCCTTGGTTCTCTCCCACAGGAAGGAATTGCTTTTACTCCTCTAGAGCAGTTCCTTTGTTTCTTTCTGCAGCTGAAGATCTTGGGGACTTCCACTTAGATATGAGGGCATTAACTGTCATGGATTCAGTTGGCATGTCACCCATCACCCAGAGGGAGAGGAAGTACGGCTGGAAACATGGTGCCTGGCACCCTCAGTTCAGAGCCTTGACTGTCGTGATTTCATGCAGGATGAGGCATTTCTTAAATTGGTTTTGAGTCTGCTATACAACTGAACTCAGATGAACAGGTTGGATAAGCAAGATGGTATTGCTGGAAGTTATGGGGGATAGGGCAAAGGTGTCTATCTGGATATTGGCTGCTAACAGTCTGGCAGTGAGTTTGGATAATAGATAATAGAAGGAGAGCAGTAGCATATAGTCTCTGGCTATATCTGTCACCCACACAACAGGCAAAAAAGTCAGTGAAAAATATTCATCAAGTCAATTGAAGCAAGTTAGCACAGGCAAGATTTAAGAGTTCTGGATATATGCGCGTTGCAGGCAGTAGAAATTTGGTGATGTTCACTTGTGTCCTGTGCAATGTTGCTTTATGCATCCATAAAGTTATCAGTCGCATCAGACCTAATCTTTCCTTCCAGAAACCAAACAAAATTTCACTTCCCTTTTGGAGTGATTTCATCATTGACAGAAACATAATTTCACTTAGCCAGCGAGAGAAACGTTGACAGTGACAAGAAGATAGTAACTTTTACCTTCAAAACTGTTTTACAGGAAACAATTTAAGCTAAAATAGCTTTTCTTCCATTTTTCTCAGTTTTATCAGCAATGATTACTCCCTTTGCTGCTCTGCCATGTCAAACCACGTCCAAAATGTCTGACACCAGTCTGATTAGTTTCTGGTTTAAAATGAAGATTAAGTATCCCCAGGCCAGGTCTTGGTGTCAGGGCGCCTGTGGGGACCTTGGGCAAGGTTTAGCGTCCTGGTAAGTTTAACCTTGTAACTGTGAGGAGATGGAGGGAATGTGAAACATTAATGAGCCCCAATGCTGGGGCTGCCTCTTTAAGCATCAGCACCACAGTGAACAACGTCACTGCAGGGGGAAGAGCTGTCCCAGGTCCTGACAAAGGACAATTGTGGGAATAAGGACGAGGCTCAATGTAGGCAAGAAAGAGCCAAGGAGAGTATTAATAGGGAAAGAGCTACATGTCTATTTCCCCAACTTTGTGGTTAGGCATGTACCTCGGGGTCACATCGTTTAACTTTGAATATTGACTCTCCCCCTTACTAGCTCTGTGGCCTTTGGTGAGCTAAAAACTCTCTCTGAGTTTTAGTTTTCTCATCTGTAAAATGAGGATAGTAATGATTCCTATTTCACTGACAGCTTTGATGATAATGTACATAAATCATTAAGCTTAGTTTCTGTCACATAGTAAGTGTTCAATAAATGTTCCTTTTTATTCCTTTATCAATTATATTGATCTTTCTCATCAGACTGAATCTTCTGGGATGAAAATTGTATCTTATTCATCCTTTTCCTCTTGTGTCTTTCTTTACTTCTCAGCAGCTTAGAATTGTTTTTTAAGATGATCTCTGTTTGCTTCCATGATATACATCATCCTCTCCTGTTCTGTCTTGAAACTCACTGGCTGCTCCTTCTCAGTTTTCTTGGCTGGACCTTCCTCCTTCACCAGATCTCTAAATATCAGCTTCTTCCTTGGGCTTCTCCTCTCTTTTTATCTACTCTACCAGCTCCAAAATTGGCACCTCTTGAGCTTCCCTCTCTTCTGAGTCCTAGACTCACATAGCTGGATTTTTACTAGACATCTTCACTTGGATGTCTCATAGACAAGTTGAATTTCACAAACCAAGAGTTCAAAATAAAAAAATATTGTTTTCTTTCTTCCCTTATCAAAGAATCTCAATATCTGCCTCATTATCTATCTCATTTCTCCAGCAGAAAACCAGTAGTCACCTTCTCTACTCCCCATATCTGATCAATTAGCAGCTCCTCTTGGTGCAAACTCCAAAAGATAGCGGAGCCAGCTACTTCCCTCTGCTTTATACCACTCCTCTAATCTAGGTCTCTTTGTCTCTTTCCTGGAATCCTGCAGCAGCCTCCTATCTGTTCTCCCTGTCTCTACCATTGGCCTCCAACAGTCCATTGTCCATGTGCAGCCAGAGAAATCTTTAAAGAAATAATTGAATCACATCCCCTCTCTGATTGAAATCCATCATGGCTTCCTTTGTGAGTCCCACAGAGCCTACAAGGCCCTGCAGAATTTGGCCTGGTCTGTTTCTCAAGCTTCTTGCACACCCATTTCTTACACTCACCATTGCTCAGTTTGATGAGGCTTCTCTAAGCTTGTTTCATGCTCTGGATCTTTTCATGTGCTGATTCTGCTGTCTGGGATCCCTTTCTCCCAGCTTCCCCAACTGCCCCTCTTATTCTCTAGTGCTGGTCTTAAATGTCACATTCTAATATCACCTTTTACACTCTGTGTCAACCTCCTTCATAGCACATTTCACAATTTTCAATTTATAATTATTTAATTCAATTATTTGATGTCCCTTTCTCCCACCTGCGCACAGGGATCGCATCTGGGTGATTTGCTGATGTATCCCCAGTGCCTAGCACACTGCCTGGCACGATCTCAGAATTGGTAAATACCTACTGAATGAATGAATCCAACAAAATCCTCAATAGATGTGCATTGAATGAATGGGCAAAGTTAGTGACATCTAAAAATGTGTGATTCTTTTTAGGAGTGATAACCTTTGTACCAAGAGATAAAGCATCAAGCAAAATAGATACAGCATTGTGTAGGGCAAAGCTGGGGGACTTTGGTGAAAAAGATACTGCTTGAGTTGTGGATCTGCCTCTCATTAGCTGAGTGACCTTGGAAGTGTTTCTCAATCACTCACTCCCAGCTTTAATGTTCTCATCTGGCAAATGGGGATTAAACATGTTCACCTCAGAGGATATCATGAGGAGTAAATGAGATAACATATGTAAATCCTCTGGCATGGAACTAGCACAGGATAGGCACTCAATAACTGGTTGTTCATTTCTTTCTTTCTACCAAATACAAAACCTGGTGGAATTTCAGTGAACTGGTGAGAAAGGTAGTTTGGGAGAAGAGAGGCTTTCTGAGTGCCAGATCCCTTCCCCACTCTCACCCTCCAATCACATCACATTAGAAATCTCAGACCAGTGCAGGAAGCACACATTTTTCCAGCAGCAGAGGTTGCCAAGCATTGTGGGACATCTGGCTCAGGTAATTGCCTTTGCTGATTCTTCCTTGAAGTTGCAAATTTCAAATTTCAGATTCTCAGATCTGTCTGTTAAGAATATGCTCTGATCAGGTAGTTCATTTGGTTGGAGCATTGTCCCATAAACCAAGAGGTTGTGGGTTCAATTACCTGTCAGGGCACATACCTAGGTTGAGGGTTCAATCTCTTGTCAGAGCGTCTGCAGGGGCAACTGATCAATGTTTCTCTCTCATATAGATGTTTTTTCTCTTTCTCTCGCGCCCCTTTCCTCTTTCTGTAAAATCAATAACAAAATAGCAAAATAATCTCAGGTAAAGATGAAAAAAACATGACCATATTTTGAGGTGAAACCCAGTGTCATTTTTTTCTGATTCTTTCAACTATGTTTCATATACCATCCTGTCTCCCACCTCCATTATCTGAAATGTGTGCTTCCCTCTAAGAGCTCCTAATGCTTTTTCAATAAGTGGCACTGTCTTCTTATTTGTCTGAAAATTTGCTCAATGCTATTGAAACTGTTCCCCTAGTCAGGTGAACTGAGCTTTTCCTGGGATCCTAACTGTTCCCTCTCACTTGGCTTCTGATTCCTTCCTTTCCTTGCTCCATCTCCTTCATGTCCCTGTTCTACCATCTTTCTCTTTTTTACTCCATCCTTCTGTGGTCCTTATCCTCACTGCCTCTCCATTTAATGTTCATTTCATCATCTTTCTGCTCTGTGGCCCTCATTGAGAAGTATAACTAATGGAGCAGATGTTTGGGTGCCCCTCACCACACACCTGGGTATACCTATGATTTCACTGCAGCTGTGGAAGATAATTTGAGGCCCTCCTTGCTTCTCTGCCTCAGGGCCTTCTCCAATGCCAAGGCAGCCTGGAAGTTCAGGGGAGTTATCACCTGAGGAGCAGCTCTCAACCAATGGGGACTGGGGCATTGGCCTTGAGTCTTGGTAACTAATTGGGTTATTATTTGAAAGATAAGAAGGAATATAGGATGACTGCCAGGTCATCGAGGTCAGGGAGAGATTGGGAGAGTCCCAGGAATGGTGCTAGCTATCAAGATCGAGGACACAGGTGAAAGATTAAGTGAGGGTGAATGACCTTAGGGCAGGGATTCTACTTTTTTTTATCTTTGTATTCCCAACATTTAGCATACTAGCAGCATAGTACCAACATGTAACATTCACTGAAATAGCAAACACATTTCTGCATGTACCTGCACCTTTAGGGAAAGCTGTTATTTTGGTATGGGTTCTTCAGAAAGCAGCTGCCCAGGTATCATAATATTATCTCGGAGATAATGATAGATTTTTCTCTTTTAATATTTGTTCCATTGTCACATAAAACATCAGTATCAGATTCATAAAACTGCTATTTCCTTGTCATTTGTCAAACCACTTTGGAAGTAATTTGCTTTTGGGGGATATTAATCTTTTAGATTATCAGCATTGCATGATATTTTGGTGAGCATCCTAAGTGGTTCAGCAAATGTAAACTGTTAGCATTTATATATCACTTACATTCTTCAGGAGCTCAACATTACTTAATTCTCATGATACTTAGAGGTATGTCATTTTGTCGTGATTTGTACATGTTTCAAGTTTATAAGTATTCTCCATCTGTTTTTTTTCTTCTCAGTAGACTATTTCACTTTTGATTACTAAGACTTTTATTTAATTTTGTTTCCTGCACTCTTCCTGGATTGGGAACACATGAATAGCTTGTGGCTCAGAGCTGACCTCAGAGGCCCTACGTCCTGCTGGGATGTGTTCCTGAGAGTGAGAGGATGATTATAGGGAAACACAGCAGCAGGGGATAAACCAGAAAGTTGTTTCAGGAACAGCAGAGTGGTCCTGGGTTCTAACTGTTCCTACCCTTGGGAGAATGTCCACTAGGCTTCACAAAGACACCCATCCCCAACTTCCCCCCTCTACCCCAGCTTCTTGAGTGAAGAAAGTGTGAGCTTTATCCCAGGAGCAAGTGCCAGAGTGCTGCCCTGGGAGGTGCTTGGCTGAGTAACAGCAGACACACCCAGGAGGATACCCTAGTGGGACATGTGCCCCTGGTGGCAGCCAGAGAGCCTTAGCTTCCCTTTTAAGGGTCTGCACACTGGGAGGCTGGGGGACAGCTAAATGCTACCATACAGAGCTGCATACACCCTTGGATAAGGCATAATAGCAGGTACCAGCAAAGTTAGATCAACCCAAGTATAGAACAGTGAGTCCTGCCTTCCCCCTGCCAGCTCCAGGCTGTGGCTATGGCTGGTGGGCACACTTTCAGCACATGAACCAGATGAGATGTGAACTCCAGTAGTGGAGGCTGACTAGGTTGCTCCATCCAAAACCATAAAGAAACCCCTTGTACCCCCCAGGGATGGAGACATTTGAGGGGTGAACCTTATGTTGAAATTTACTCCTGAAGAAAGTCTTGAATTAGAAAAAGCCAAGTTATTCTGAAGGATTAAGTTTTCTACTATCAGACTTCTGGTCAAGATGGAGGCGTAGGTAAACGTGCCTCACCTCCTCACACAGCCACAGAAAGAATTACAAGTGGACTTCAAAATAAATAACACCCAGAACTATTAAAAAATTGAGTTGTATGGAAGTCTGACAACCAAGGATTTATTTATCCAGACGGGTAGGAGGGGCAGAGATGCAAAGATGGGCAGAGAAGCATGGAGATGTGGTGTCTCAGTGTGGCATGAAGAGGCAGTGACAGTGGAATGGGTGGTTCCATATTCACGTGTGGTGGCTACAAATTGGGAGGGATACCTTGGGAGAGAGTGATCCCAGCCCCAGGCCAGACTATACAGCCCAGGGTTCCAGCACCAGGAAGATAAATCCCCATAACTTCTGCCTGTGAAAATCAGTGGGTGTTGGGACAGTGGAAGAAACTGCCAGATTTCCAGGAGACTCCACTTAAAGGGCCCAGGCTGACTTAAAATGTATGCAAACCCACCCTCTCTGGGATTCTGGTGTTGTCCTGGTGTTGAATCAAGTTGCACAAGGCGAGAGCTGGGCACACCCCCAGAAGCCAGGCAGCAGCATTGTCCCCTCTCCAAACTCTCTCCCCCAAACAGAGCCACAAAGCAGTGAAGCAGGTTGCCTTGCCCTGGCAATTATCTAAAGCTCTGTCCCACACAATTTACAGGTGCCTTTTCTACAATAGGCTGTGCTACTAAGACAGGGAGTCAAAGCAGCTCTACCTAATACATAGAAACAAACAAAGGGAGTCTGCCAAATTGAGAAGAAAAAGAAATGTGGCCTAAATGAAAGAACACAACAAAACCCCAGAAAAAGAGCTAAACAATACAGAGATAACCAACCTATCAGGTACAGAGTTCAAAACACTGGTGATCAGGATACACAAAGAACCCATTGAGTATGGCAACAACATAAAAAAGACCCAGGCAGAAATGAAGGTTACATTAAGTGAAATAAAAATCTACAGGAAACCAACAGTGGAGGAGATGAAGCCAGGATTAAAATCAATGATTTGGAACATAAAGAAGATATAAACATTCAACCGGAATGGAAAGAAGAAAAAAGAATAAAAAAAAAAAAAAAAACAAGCATAGTATAAAGTGTCTCTGGGACATCTCCAAAGGTACCAACATATGAATCATAGGGATTCCAGGAGAAGAAGAAGAGTAAGAATTTGAAAACTTATTTGAAAAAAAAAAATAAAAGAAAACTTCCCTAATTTGGTTAAGGAAATAGACATACAAATCCAAGAAGCACAGAGAGTCCCAAACAAGTTGGATCCGAAGAGGACTACCCCAAGACACATCATAATTAAAATGCCAAAGGTTAAAAATAAAGAGAGAATCTTAAAAGCAGCAAGAGAAAAGCAGAGTTACCTATAAAGGAGTTCCCATAAGACTGTCATGATTTCTCAAAAGAAATTTTGCAGGCAAGTAGGAACTGGCAAGAAGTGTTTAAAGTGATGAAAAGCAGAGACCTACAACCTAGATTACTCTATCCAGCAAAATTCTGATTTAGAATGGAAGGCCAGATAAAGTGCTTCCTAGACAAGGTAAAATTAAAGGGGTTCATCATCACCAAAACATTATTACATGAAATGTTAAAGGGACTTATTTAAGAAAAAGAAGATTAAACTATGAACATTAAAATGACAAGAAATTCACAGCTATCAACAACTGAATCTAAAACAACAAACTAAGCAAACAACCAGAACAGGTATAGAATCATACATATGGAGTTCATTTGGAGGTTTATCAGCTGAGAGGGGGAAGGGGGAAAATGGGGGAAAAGGTGCAGGGATTAAGAAACATAATTTGAAGGTACAAGATAGACAGGGGGATGTTAAGAACAGTATAGGAAATGGAGAAGCCAAAGTATTTATATGCATGACCCATGGACATGAACTAAAGGGATGATTGCTGGAGGGAATTGGGGTATTGGGTGGAGGGGGGCAAAGGGGAAACATTGGGACAACTATAATAGCATAATAAAATATATTTTAAAAAAGAATTTAAAAATTCTAAAAACAACAACAGTTTTCTACTATCAGCAGAGATGGAAGCCCCAGAGCTAAGCTGAGTTTGGTTATAGATAATTTTTTAAGATTAATTTTTGCAAAATTTATAGACTTTCATGACATCAAACATTCTGTCAATTATTGTGTTATTATCCCATTCAGCAAATGAGGATATTCAGGCTTAGAGGTATTAAATAACTTGCTTGAAGACACCCAACTAGTAAGGGGGATACTCTTTTCCACTACTGTAATGGATAATTAGTGCTTGCTAAACTTTCCTACCAAAGTGCCCTTAAGAGGCAGAAATACTTGAATGCATAGCTCTCCCAATGTGGGGTGTGGGCATGCGAGTGTGGGGACAGGTTAGAGGGTAAATCAGACACTGTAGGCAACTTGGAATTTCTTTGAGTCTCATTTTTTTCAAAATCATTTGAAATGAAGAACTCATACATTTTGTCTTCTGCTACTTATTGTATGTTTTCTCTACTTTTGAGATGTTTTAAATTATGTAACATTTAGAAAAATGAGTTTTCTCAGATAAGCTATGTTTATCCTTCAGCTCCTAGTGTAAGTTAGCAAACCTTGGTGAACCCTCTGTGGTACATGCATCCCAATTTGAGAGCCAGTGGATGGTCTTAGGCAGGTATAAGTTGAGGAGGCAAAACATGGATTCATACAATAAAAAAAGGCTAAAGCAAAAGAGAAAACATTTGTGCCATTGTCTGAGGAGAGAGAAAGTGTGTGTGAGAGAGGGGAGGGGGGAGAGAGGGGGAGAGAGAGAGAGAGAGAGAGAATGACAATACTGATTGATTGGCCCCAGAAGCTTAGAACAGAACGTTAATGGAGTCTACTGGTTTTGTGGCCATGGGCCTGTGTGCCTGATTAATGTAATTTAGAGCAGGAGGTGACAGAGACTGAAGATGTTAGTCTTCCACAGCCACAGTTCCCTCTCCTGGCCATTTCTGTGAAGGGGATGTGTCTCTGGATGGGTTGGATCAGAACACTTTTTTTCAAGACATGGGCAGAATTTTCTAGTGGGTGGGACCCTGACCCTGTCTGCAGATATACTGTGGTCTTTACAAAGGCTCTCTTGCTGCTTCTCTCTTTTTGGAGATAAGCTTTTGTTCATCATATAACCTTCTGATTCCTAGTTTGTTTTCCAGAAGAGAGAATCCTAGATACTAGACATGAATATTCCCATTTTTGGAAGGATTGTATTTCTTTACTATAAGTTGATAAATAAGCCTCCTGGTTTGGCAACCCATGTCCTGTGAATTTTCTTAGCAAACATCTATTTCCAGAGCTAGAACACACTTGAGTGAACAGAAGTCAGGTTTTGCATATGCAACGCTGAGGTGCAGCCCCTTGGGCCCATGAAAGAACCTATAGGTGTGAAGAAGGAATCTCCCTCTGAGGCCAGATCTGAGCAGCTGGTCCACTGGTTTCAGCCACTCCTTCAGAGCCGTCTTTCTGTAGGGTTATCGGTCCTGTACAGAAAGAGTTACAAATGTAGTTTAAAAAAGTTCAGTCTCTTTAATAAACAAAGGAATACAGATAGAAAAATGACATGACATTCTTTACATAGCAAATTGATGAAGTGATAATAATAATAATAATTAAGAACAATAGTAATAAAAAGGGTGTGGTGAAAACTGCCCTTTTGTAACGCTGGTAAGAGGGTAAATTGGTGCAGTCTTTTGCCTTTTATTTTTCTTATATAATAAAAGATTTTAAAATGCCAGTGCCCTTTGAGTCACCAATTCTACATCCAGGAGTTAATCCCAAGAATAATTACAGTATTGCTTCCAACAGTGAAAACCATACATGCCCTTCTATAGGTTGTGGTTCATACACATGGCAGAATATAACAAGACCACTAAAATTATGCAGCAGTTAAGTTCACAGACATTGAAAGATGTCCTTGATCTAGTTGAATGAAAAAAATGCTTGTCAACATATATATAGTTTAATTCCATCTTAGATCCCTGAGAATACAGGGGTGGGCAAAAGTAGGTTTACACTTGTAATGCAAATAGATAACAATAATTAATAAATAATAATATAAGAATAAACTCTTGTGTTTTGTGTGCTCACAACTGTAAGCCTATTGTTGCCCACCCTATATATACATGTGTATATATGTTTGTATATATGTGCATATCCCCATTAACAATGGCTGTCTCTGAGAAATGGGATGGTGACTGATTCCAGCAGAAATCCAACTGTTCCCTTACGCTTGTTGAGACAGCAAAAGACCTCCTGGTATTAGTCCATTTAGACTTCCTAACTTTGCCCACCATCCCTGTGTGAGTGGTCCCTTGTTCCTGATATTTTAGACTTGGCCAGGCTGGCTTCTGGCTGCTGCTCTCAATGGCTGCCCGCTCTGTGTTCCTGATTATTCCACTTCTGCCTCATATTCCCCTCCCCACCAATCCTGAGATCCTCCCACCAATGAGGTTTTTCATTAATCCGTGAACATCATTAGTTTCCTGGCTGTGATTGTTCTTTGCTAAGCGGTTGCCTTTGGGACTCCACCTCTCTGCCCCTCTCCTGGTTCTCTCAGCCACACATATGCCCAGTTGGCCAGCTTGCTGCTGTGGTTTCTTAGCCACCTGCAGCGAGGGCCCTGCCATCTGTTTGGCTTTTGCTCATCCCCAATGTGTTTCTTTCATCTCCCATACAGTCTCTACCACCTTCATGCCTTTGACTGTCCACATGGCAGGACCTGTCACTCATTCCTGGAGGATGTCCAGGGTGGGGGAGTTCACTGGCAGTTAGTTCGCCTTCCATGTGGAAGAGCTGGCTGAGATCCAGGTGGCTTTGCTGATGACCCTGTCCTGCCATTCTCTATTAAGTGTGACTTGTGCCTGGGATGGATGACATTGTCTTTCCACGGAGAACTGGGCTTAACCTGTGCATGGAAAATAGCTTCACTAATGGGCAGAAAAATGGGATTTAGAAAAAAAAAAGTTCCAGAAACCAGGAATGATTTAGTGCTGTACTTTGAAAGTGCTACACAAACTCTTTCTCATTTAGAATTTATACTCTTTGTCCAGGCAGCCCTGAGACATCATTGGAAGGAAGTTGGCAGAACCACTGATAGTCTTAGGTAGACAAAACTTATGATAATCTTGGACAAGTTGCTTACCCTTTCTGACTTTCAGTTTCCTCGCCTGATAAAAGGAGGCTTAGTAGTAACAGTAGTAATAGTAATAAGACATTACAGTGTAACATTTACATTTAAGACAGCTACTATGCTAAATCCTTTAATTTAATCTTCCTAACAACAATATGGTAAGGTACCTTTATAGGTTAGGAAAATTTTATTTTATTTTTAAATTTTATTTTCCTTTAATTATGAAAAAATTCAAACATATGCAGAGGTAAAATAAAATAGCAAAATGAACCCTGGGTACCTATCACTCAGTTTTGAGGGTTATCAAGATCTTAATCTCAAATATGCAGTTTTCAGATTTTCCTAAATACCTCATTTTTTTTTCTTCATTTGAGTCAGAATCCAAACAAAGTCTATAGGTTGAATATAGTTGCCATGTCTCCTAAGTCTTCCCCAGACCACAGCAGAACTTTAGACAATACCAGTTCAAGGTTTTGAAATGTTATTTCCTTCTTTCCTAATCCAGTTACCACCTCAGATCTGCAAGGGTAGTTTTGTTCCCGTTTTAAAGCCAAACCCTTTGTCTTAAGCACTATTATTTCCTGAAATCACCACTGGGTAGTCGTCAAGTTCAGGCCGCTTCAAGCTCTCTCAGATCTTCAGTTTCTTTAGAGTCAAAAGAATCTCCAGCCTTCTGTCATGTGAGGACACAGTAAGAAGACAACCTTCTATGAACCAGAAAGTAGGCTCTCACCAGAAACTGAATAGACTTGTGCCTTAATCTTGGACTTCTCAGCCTTCAGAACAGTATATCTTTTTAAAAACATATACCAAGGAGACCCAAGAGGGCAGAGGAGTAAGTGGAAGCTACACTAACCACCTCCCAGGACCAAACTGGAA
Organism: Macrotus californicus; assembly: GCA_007922815.1. Lineage (NCBI taxonomy): Eukaryota > Metazoa > Chordata > Mammalia > Chiroptera > Phyllostomidae > Macrotus > Macrotus californicus. The sequence goes on from VMDR010006639.1 coordinate 38,799, forward strand.
TTACAACTTGTTAATTGTAGAGAAATCATCCTGAATAAGTTATTAGAAATAACTTATAACCACACAGAGACAGAAGAATCCACTTTACCAAAATGAGGCTGGTAAGGATTGTGGAGGAGGCACAAGAGGGCTGGCTGGGCTCCCATGGATGGTAGCTAAAATGCTGGGGGTTATTTCAGTGGCTAGGGGGCTCCTCCTGAGAAGTGTGGGGTCTAAACCCCAAGCTAGGCTCCCTAGCTTATAGCACCAATGCTGGGAAAGGAAACGATATCATCCAGCTGTGAAAAGCAGTGGGTTTTTTTCACTGGGGAGAAACAGCTGGAGGCACAGAGAACTTCTTAAAGGGCCAATGCACAAAATTTTATTTGCAGCCATTTAGCATGGGCTCTGGTAGAGGGAGGGCAGAGTGGGCTAGAGATGCATGAGGAGAGTCTGGGGCTGGTAGCTCTGCAGAGAGAATTTAAGGAACAGCCACCAGGATACCTGTGATGATCATTCCCCGTACTGCAAGAATCATTTTGCTTAGGTAGAGCACTCCCCTCCAAGTGTCATCAACCTGAGGGGAAGCAATAACTCTGCCCACAGAAATTATTCTGCCCCACCTTGTGAAGCTTAAGCCTCTGGGAGCTCTGAGACTTTAGCTGAGCCTCCTCTAATCCTGGTGCTGGTAAAAGCCAGCCTTAGTGCATAGCCTGGTTCTTTATGCACACATACAGGCCCAGTAAAGAGAACCACACACTGTGTATTGCTGATGACAGCTCCAAACAGGTTGCCCAGGGCTAGTCACAAGCAGCATCTGACACAGGACGGCACCAGAGTCTTTGCAGACCTACTTAATACATAGAAACAAATACAAGCAGCAGCCAAAATGGGAAGACAGAGAAACAACCCCAATGAAAGAACAAGAGAATTCTCTAGAAGAAAAACTAGATGAAATGGAGGCAAGCAATTTATCAAATAGAGAATTTAGAGTAATGATTATAAGGATACTCAACAGCATGAAAACAGACATAGAAACCATAAAAAAGGACCAGTTAGAAATAAAGAATGTAATACCTGAAGTAAATAATACACTGGAAGGAATAAACCATAGATTAGATGAGGCAGAGGATCAACTCAGTGATTTGGAGGACAAGGTATAAAAAGACACCCAAGGAGAGCAACAAAAAGGAAAAAGAATTAAAAAAATGAGAAGAGCTTAGAAAACATTTTAGGTAAGATGAAGTATAACAACATCACGGGAATACCAGAAGGAGAAGAAAGTGAGCAAGGGATCCAGAACCATTATTGAAGAAATAATGACCAAAAAGTTCCCTAATTTGGTGAAGGAAAAAGACACACAAGTCCAGGAAGCTCTGAAAGCCCTAAAAGTTGGACCCAAGGAAGCATACACCTAGACACATCATAATTAAAGTGGCAAGGCCTAAAGACAAGGAGAGAATACTAAAAGCCACAGGAGAAAGGCAGGCAGTTACATACCAGGGAGCACCAATTAGACTGTCATCTCATTTCTCAACAGAAACATTTCAGTCAAGAAGGGAGTGGTGTGAAATATTCAAGGTGATGAAAAGCAAGGACCTACAAACAAGGCTACTTCACCCAGCAAAGCTATCATTTAAAATTGAAGGAGAAATAAGGAGCTTCCCAGACAAGAGAAAGTTAAAGGAGTTTCTTAACACCGAACCAATCCTACAACAAATGTTAAAAGGCTTGCTTTAAGAAGAAGAAAAAGAAAGAAAAAAAGAACAGAGGAAAATAGTCTAACAATAAAATGGCACTAAATATGTATCTATGAATAATTACCTTAAATGTAAATGGCTTAAATGCTCCAACCACAAGACATAGGTTAAGAAAATAAGACCCACATACAAGGTCTGTCCAGAGGTTACTCAGCCATTTATATGAAAAATAGAGACGTTTATCGAAGAAGATACAAGATTGTACATAGAACAATGACCCCTCAGTCACCTTCGAAGTAGGCAACTTGGAACCTCAGTTTTCCCAATTGCCATCAACTGCCCCATATTTTCCTGAATCTCACTGATGGTCTGAAATATCTGCCCTTTCAAAGGTAATTTTAGTTTTGGGAAAAGCCAGAAGTCACAGGGCACCAATCTGGGCTGTAGGGGGGCTGAGTCACCTGGGTGATTTGATGTTTCACCAAAACACTTCACATGAGCGGGGATGTTGTCATGATAAAGCTGCCAATCACCAGTTGCCCATAGATGCAGCCTTCTGAATCATCTGGATAGTTTCCATGGAGGAATGTTCAAGCTTAATGCAAAATTTGATGCAGATTCATTGCTCTACTTGCTGAGTCATTTTGAATGCAATGGCCCCACAGTGCACATGCTCACTCAGTGGTGTCTACCACCTCCACTGACTAGTATAGTGAAGTTGTCATGAGCATTCCAGTTCACTCTGCTTGCTGCCATGTTGCATCAGTGTTGTGTAAGCCATTCTTGTTATATGAACAATGGCTGGACTTTTTCCAGACAGACCTCATGTGGAATCTAATGAACAAATTGAACTAACAAGGTAATTAGAGACAGACTCCTAGATAGAGAGCAGGATGACAGCTAAGTGGGGGTGGGGAGACTAGGGGGTCAAGGGATTGAGCAAAAAGGAAAATGGACTCATGGACATGGACAACAGTGTGGTGATTGTCCTAGGGAGGGTGGTAGAAGTGGACTAAATGGTAATGGAAAAAAATACAATAAAAAATTTAAAAAAAGAATCTCCAGTTTCTTTCAGTCTTGAAGGACCTTTTCTTGATGGTCTAGTCCACATAGAAATTTAGGATCCCCCATTTCAGCTAAACACTGAGGCAGGTGTCCAATGTCTAGGAATCTTCTGGACTTTTCTGTTTTACCAAAGTTTAGTAAGAACATTCCTTGTTACACAGGCTATGGATACTTGAGTGCCAGATACGATTAAAAACATCTAAATAACACTCTAATTTATATCTGGACTTCTCAGAAAATCCAAAAAGTTTAGGTTATGTCAATGTAAGAAATGTACAAACCTGTATCAATTTTTTATGAATTTATTTCAGCCAAACTGACGATAATTGCTGGGAAGCAAATTCTCAAAGGATTGAGAAAATACTCCAGAAAATGGAAGTTTTGCACCTTATTTTATACATTATAATCAGAGGAGGAGGCATAAAGAGCTTACCAGTTCACTGGTGATAGGTTAGGGAGCCAGAGAAAGCAAAGTGGGGGAAATCTCTGAAACTGGATAAAAAAGTAAAACAAATAGACACATACTTCTTTTACATAGGTGGGTATAAGACAGTTAACAGCTGACAATTAACATGATAATAATAATAATGATGAGGGGATTTGTAGTCTCTGGTGAGGTGGTTGTGCTTTGAGGGGTCCAGAGAAAAGGAAATTACTCTGATATTCCAAAGGTATGTTTTCAGGTACGTTATCATAAATGCAAAAAAAAAAAAAAAAGAATAGACACTCTCAGTTAAGGTAAAGTCTGACCTTTGTAAGGTAAAAATACTGGCCTAGGACATGACTACTGGCCATGAAGTGCTCTTAGTTAGGAAGTTTTAATTTCAGACCATCCTATGTGGTTACTTTGGGTTTCTCAGTTTGTAAAGTCCACCATGCAGGCCTTCCTTGAGCTTGTCAGGTTACTATGTGGCCCCTTTTTTGTCCAAACATCCCTCTTTTGGTCATAAATTGATCCAAAGGATGCATTGATGACCAACCTTTTGGTTGGATAACAAGGTCCCATGGTGCTAGTAAGTCTCGTTCCCAGGAAGTCTTAGTGTCAGCGTTTGTCTTGCTGAATGATAATCCATTGGAGATGGGGCAAGACCATAACCTTAGATGGAAGTCAAGGCTGAATTTTTCTCAAATGTGAAAAGCAGGTAAATGAGAGGCAGTCAAGTCCTGTGGGCCTTCATTAAGAAACACACTCTGGATCATTTGTAACTTATAAGCTATCACGATCCAGGTTTTGCTGCCTGTCTCACTTCTCTGTATTTTGCATCTAGTATAACATTTACTTATAGTCTGAGATCACACCACCTTTTCAGTTTTTATAATCTGACCATAAGATAAGTTCTCATTTACTATGGCTCATCTACATCCCATTGGAAGCACTCAAGTGCTGTTCATTATCAATCTGATTCCACTAGTTGTGCAATTGGAAGCTGGAAACTTAAGGTTTAATCAGGGTCCAGGGTGTAAGAACACAATGTTATAAGTTATAATTACCATCTAAAAATTCCAGTGTCCAAGAGGACAGTAGGAGTTTCATAAGTAAATTTCCTGTGCCTCAGCATCAGTTATAGAGGGCCATGTTTTTATGAGTATGGCCTTTCAGCTTCTATCTGAATGAACATAGTTAGTAGTCCTTGCTGGGTAAGAGGGTAAGCACATAATTAGGTTCTGGCATTTACACATAAAATTCCTTTCTCAATATTTCTTTTCTACTAACTTTCTACAACTTCCCTGTTCTTAGTTTGTCTCTTTACTCATTCAGAAATAACCAACTTATTAGGACAAAATACTTCCTTTTCACTTCTCTTGAAAACACACACATCCCTTTCTTTCCTTTTGCAATGGCATTCATTCAAAAGAGAAACCATGAAAGGAATATTATTGACAATATAAAAGTGATCTTTATACCTTCAGCAATTATTAACAGTTGGGCTATATACATAGGTTTTAGAAAAGCCCAAAGAACAAGTATTTATTAGTAGTATCATTATTTATTATTATTATTCAGACAGGTAAAAGCAATCAAACTAATAAAGTTCAACATCGATGTATAGGTATACAGGCCTTGTTGATATCTTGAGAAAATTGTCAGTCTCTGATGTCAATGCTGCTCATCCTCAATAAGTCTTTGATCTCTGCTGTAGATGGAGACAAGTGTCGGAGACAGGGGCAGATGTCCATTCACAATTAGGCACCTGATAAGGCCTCTTCCAATGATTTTGGAGAAAGTCTTTAATTAATGTCTTTTTCAAGGAACAAAATCTCCTAGTTGTAAGTCACAGTCTTTGAAGTCTTCATCTCTTGGGAGCTCGCTAGAAGATAGTTAATGAGCCCTTGATAATGATGCAGAAAGTCTCCTTTTAGTAAAGTCAATTCATATATCCCTTCACCTAGGTTCATGGGGCAGCTGGTGACTATTTAATGAGGAGAAAGATTATGTTTACCAAAAGAAGTAGATTTCAGGTTGAGAAGCAGTATAAAGAGAGCTGAAAATTGACTTCTGGCAAGATGGAGGCATAGGTAGAAACACTTCGCCTCCTTGCACAACCAAAAGAAGGACAACAACAAATTTAAAAACAAAAAATAACCAGAACTGCTGGAAAATCAAACTGTATGGATGTCTGGCAACCAAGGAATTAAAGAAGAAACATTCATCCAGACTGGTAGGAGGGGCAGAGACAGGCAACCAGGGTGGACAGGACATGTGGCAAGGTGGTGGCTGGAGGACCTGGGTGGGCAAGGTGGCTGCTGGCAGAGTGGGCAATCCCACATATGTGTGTGGATAAACAGGGAGGAAAAACTGGGGAGTGAGACAGACTGTGCAACCCAGGGTTCCAGTGTGGGGAAATAAAGCCTCAAAACCTCTGACTGAAAAAAGCTGTGGGTTGAGGCAGCAGGAGAAACTCCCAGCCTCACAGGAGAGTTCATTGGAGAGACCCACAGGG
>VMDR010006640.1:0-44433 GCA_007922815.1 Macrotus californicus
CATGTTTTTTACATTTTACCAAGTTCCAATTATATACTTAATTAAAGAGGAGAGTTCAAAAACCACGAGACTCAATGCCAGAGCATGGGAACTTTTTCTAACAGTATCGTGCAGTACAAAGAGCACTGGACTGAGGAGTGTAAGGAGACTCAGGTTTTGGTTCTAGCTTTGCCAATGAATCGATACATTAGTTTGAGAAACTTGATAGCCTTCCTGATTCTCATCTGTAAAATGAATAGACTTGAAAAAGATACTTTCTAAGATTTCTTTCCAGTTCTTATTTATCTATTATATAATCTTTTCAAGTTCTTCAACCAAAAGTAAGCCAGTTGGCTAGTCTTTAGAGAAACACCAAGAATTTATCTAAATAGTTTAGATAAAAACAATAGAAGCAAAATTAACACAACAAAGTCTTTTAGAAGCTGAAACTTTTATATAAAAATCAACATATGCTGAAATAATCAGGTTTTTAAAAATCTACTTTTTAAAACTTCTCAGTAATTGCTATCCCCTCTGAATAATCTCAGATCTAGAGGGGCAACATTTTCCAAATCCTAAATCCAGCTTCCCATAGAAGATGATTAAGTCACAGGTAATCCTCTACCTTACTCTTAGTTTTCTTAATGAAAATAAAGAAAACTCGTATTATATCTGCACTTTGGTACAGCAGTATATATACAGGGTCCAGCAGAAGTAAAGCCTACTTGAGTGTGGTTGGTAGGGTAACGATATGGATGTAATAATTTATTGTTTTAATTTGAACATTTCACCTAAAATGTCATATGATGTGCTTAAGTGTGATGTTGTTATATTACAGAATTTCATGCATCTGATTTTGCAATAAAAGATTTTGCAATAAAAAAGTGGCATTGTTTGTGCTGGACCCTGTATTAAACATAATAAAAGAAAGAGTATGTCTGCAAAGGCCGTGGTAGCATAGAATAGAGATTATAAATTAACTTTATGTCTATACCCTAAAACTTATTAGTGACACCATCAGATAGCCACTTAGAATTATGGAATAATGGTTCATATAAACTCTTTGGTTATTATATGCCATCAGGAAACTCAGACAAGACCAACAGGTAGCACTCTCTTGATGGATTATCACAGACTGATGTGTCGTCCAAATTAAAGGGCCAGAACTTTTTCACAATGGGCTTCCAGAAAGTCATTCAGGGCAAACTTCTTGTTGCCTAGGAGACTTGTGCAACTCATATGGTAGCCACTAACCACATGGATCACTTTAAATGTGGCAAGTCCAAAATGAGATGTGCTACAAGTTTAAAATATACACCAGAGTTTGAAGACAGTACACAAAAAAAAGGAATGGAAAATATGTCATTAATAATTTTATATTGATTACATATTAAAATGATAACATATTTTGGATATATGGTGTTAAGTAAAATGTATTCAAATTAATTTAATTTATTTCTTTTTACTTGTTTATTTTGGCTGTCAGAAGTATTTTTAAAGGATTTTATTTATTTATTTTTACAGAGAAGGGGAGGGAGAAAGAGAGAAACATTGATCAGTTGGTTGCCAGAAATTTTAAAATTAGAGCTGTGGATCATATTTGGGATTCAAATTATGTTTCATTTAGATAGTGCTGGTCTGGACCCTAAGCTCCTTGAATAATAGGGTTTTCTGGTCTTGATTTGCATGCTGTTCTTAACACCTAATGTGATCCACAAATGTGTCAAATGCATTATTAGTGAATGCCAAACAAAGTCTTATAATCAGTGTAACCTCTCCCCTGAACACCATAGAGACCATGAAAAAACTTTTGCTTTGTTGTTCCTCTACTTTTGTATTTCCAACTGACCATTTCCTTTCTGTGCTGCTTTAGCATCAACCAGCTTTAGATGAAATACTTCACTGTTTTCCAGTCTCAGATGTGCTAATAGAGCAATGCTTTCATACTTTAAGCTGTAGTTCCTTGAATGGATTAAAGTCTCCTCAATCTCATTGGTCCACTAATTGCATTTTTTTCCTTAGGGAGATATGCTGGGTAGTCCTTTCTCAACTCAACATCATCTTTAGCCTCCTCAAAGGCAAAAACTACATTTCCTAGAATCACCTTCCCTCTATGGGTCTAGGCTTGAGTCTATAAATGAGAGGCACTTGTTCGAGAGTTAGAAGACAGAAGAGAAGGAGACCATTGTTTTCCAGAGTCAGTTACAGGAAGATATATGTGTGTAGTTGAAGGTTCAAAACTGCTTCCAGGTAAATTTCTTGAAGAACTCCTGCATTTATGTTGCTGACTGAGACGTCTGATGTGGGTGGACTCACAGTGAAGCTAATGAAGTTTAAACTTGAGGGCTTCTTTCTTCCATGGACACTTTCTATGATTCTGGAAGTGGTTTTTGTATACACAATTTTATTCATTTCTCGTTAAAGAGAGCTCTCTAAATTGCATAAGCTATAAGGTTCACAAAACTTGGCTCTTGTGACAAGAAAGTCCAGAATGGTTAAGAGACTCCCAGAGATCTTGTGACTCCAGAGGCTCAAAGATGCTCCTGAGAGCTACCAGCTTTGGGGCTGGAGTTAGAAATCTTCAGTGGAGCCTCTGAATTTCTCTTCCCCTGCCTGCCCTTCCCATCAGTTGTGGAAGTTCTAACTCCAAAAGCCACTAGGAACTGAATGGCTTTTGTCTTCATGAGCAAATCAGCTATTGCTTAAAAATGACCGCTGGTGCCTTTCAAGCTGCTACGCTGGTGCTGGAGATCAGGAGGGGTGTGAGTCTGAGCAGCTGAAGATACAGATGACCCACCAAGAATCACTCAAAACCCTGTTACCAATGGCAATGTAGTTCTGAGTGATGCCACACAACACAGAAGAAGATATGGAGGATGAGATGAGTTGGTGCTTGGAGGCAACTTTTCAGTTCACAGCAGAGCACTTCAGCAGACCAAGTGAGTCAGTCCTTAGCCCTCCATGTCTTGTGTCAAATCTGCCATGGAAGATTATGGTGATGCCACACTTTCATTCAGGAAGGCCGCTCCAAAAAAGTGTAGGATTCTTTCTCCAGTGCAATGCTGAATCTGGTTCCATGTAAGATAGTTTAAATGATGCAATTACAAATCCACACATAGTCTAACACATTGGAAGCCAACTTTGATCAGCCTTTTTATGCATTTTGAAATTTTGGAGGGATTTCCTTGCTGTTTGTAAATAGCACTTTGATTTTAAGTCAAACTAAATACATTCCTCTCTTTAAAACTCACTGCTAGGTATTATATTCAAACTAGAAAAGATATATATTTTTTTCTTGCAAATTAAAAACTAAAGTTCAGGTTTAGGATTTCCGGTCAAGATGGAGACACAGGCAGCCATGGCTAACCTCTTTGCACAACCACATCAAAATTACAACTAAAATATAGAACCATCACTCAGAACCAACAGAAATTGAGTTGAATGGCAGTCTGCAACTATGGAATTGAAGAAACCACTTCCATCCACACTGGTAGGAGGGCCATGGATGCAGAATAGGCTGGCCCCACAAGCATGTGGATACAAATTTGGGAAGGATATCTCAGGAGCAAGGAATCCTAGACCCACACCAGGCCCCCAGCCCAGATTTCCAGTGCTAGGAAGATAAGTACTCACAACTTCTGACTGTGAAAACCAGCAGGGATTGAGCTGGTGGAGGAGGTTGCTGGAGCCCTAAGCAGTTCCTCTTGGGGAACCCACACATGAACTGACCTGCTTGGACTCGCTTCCTCTGAGCTCCAGCACCAAGGTGGCAGCTTGAAGGGCACCAGTGGTGTACAGGAAGAAACTGAAGTGTCTGGCATCAAGGCAAGCAGAGGCCATTGTCCTTTTGCTGAGCTCTCCCCCCACAGTGCTAGTAGGCTCAACCTGCCATATCTGAGACTCCATCAATCTGGCTAACACTGTGTGACACACCTTGGAGATCCACAGAGGCTCTACCCCACCCAATTAATGGGCCCACCCAAGCTGCTTTTCCATGGGAATGGCTGGCCTTGGATCCTAAATCCTATTAAACAAGCAACAGCTGCCTTCAGTGAGCCCTAAACAGCAGCCAGATTAGAGTCATAGCTTGGCTATGTCTGGGAATCTCCAAGCCCAGCACAAGTAGTAGCCATCTCAGATTGCTTTACAGCTCATGCAGGGTGCCCCAGGCAAAACACAGGTTGAGCCTGACCTTGGCCTACACCACCCAGGAAACCCCTGGGCAAGTACACCCAGTGAACAGCTACAGACCACATCAGAGCACCACCACCCTACCCCTGCATGGCTGATCCTCCATGGAGGTTGGAGGTTGATGGTCAGTGGTAACAGCCAGTCCTTGCAGCTGACTGGCCTGGGTAAATCCCTCCCATTGAACTGCCAACAGTAACCAAGGCTGAACTACAAGAGGAGGGTGTACTCAGCCCATACTATGGGAGCAACTCGAGTACCCAGCTTGGGTGATAAGGGAGGCTGTGCCACTAGACTCTACAGGACACCAAGTACATTAGGCCACACTACCAAAATACAGAATGAAAGCAACTCTACCTAATACATAGAAACAAACACAAGGAGGCTACCAAAATGAGGAGACAAAGAAACATAGCCCAAATGAAACAACAGATCAAAACTCCAGAAAAAAAGCTAAATAAAATGGAGATAAGCAATCTATCAGATGCAGAGCTCAAAACACTGATTATAACGATGCTCAAGGAACTAGATGAGGACCTCAGCAAACATAAAAAAGACCCAGTCAGAGACAAAGGATACACTAATTGAAATAAAGAACAATTTACAGGGAAACAACAGTAGAGTGGATGAAGCTGAGGATCAAATCAATGATTTGGAACATAAGGAAGTGAAAAGCAACCATGCATAACAAGAAAAAAAAAAGAATAAAAAAATGAGGATAGTATAAACAGCCTCTGGGACAACTTTAAGAGGTCCAAAAATCACCTCATAGGGGTGCCAGAAGGAGAAGAAAAAAAGCAAGAAATTGGAAATCTTTCTGAAAAAATAGTGAAAGAAAACTTCCCTAATTTGGTGAAGGAAATAGATGTGCAAGTCCAGAAAGCACAGAGTCCCAATTATGATGGATGCCAAGAGATCCACCCCAAGACACATCATTAGTAAAAGGCCCAAAGGTTAAAGACAAAGAGAGACTCTTAAGAGTAAGAGAAAAGAAGTTAGTTTTCAGAAGGTTGTCAGATGGGACAGGGAGGGGAAGAATGGGTGAAGAGGTGAAGGGATTAACAAGTACAAATTGGTATTTCCAGAATAGCCATGGGGATGTAAAGCACAGTATAGGAAAATGAGTAGCCAAAGGACTTTTATGCATGACCCATGGACATGAACAACGGTGGGGGGATTGCCTGAGGGAGTAGGGGGTGCTGGATGGAGGGGGGCAAAGGGGGAAACATCAGGAAAACTGTAATAGCATAATCAATAATATATAATAGAAAGTGATGGCTGTCAATTACTATGATTCTTCTTGTATTACACTTAATCTCCAATTTAATAAATAACATTTCTTTACACTGGAAATGGTAGATAAACAATTATTTAACATCACATGAAGAAAGCCTTAGAGTAAGCTGCATCTTGATCAACATTGGCCACTCACCATGCTCTGCTTTGTCTGGCACCTGGTGTGCACTTAGTAAACGTGTGCTCATGAGCACGTGTGTGAATTAGTGAGTAAAGGAATGGATGACTTTATGAGTATTTGTATCCAAGTTGGCCCCTACTTAACAATTATTAAAACAATATAGATCATGTTTGTTCTAATTAATTCTCTCTACATTTATTTAGCACAGTATCAAGAACTCCTAGCTGCTCACTGCTTTTTTTGGATGAAAATGAGTAGATTCGGGAGCCATTCCAGGACAAATTCCAGGATGCATCTGTAATTATTTGAAGGCCTTCCAGAGGTTGGAGGCCACACATGTTAGTTATGACTTATTTTCCAAGGGTGAATATTGGTATATATATATATATATATATATATATATATATATATAATATTCAAGGGGCTTGAATATTGGATCAGAGTTTAAAGAATTCAAGCTCTCTCTGTTTTTCTTGCAATTCAATTCTGCACAGTAAATAGCAATGATACTCATTTTGTTGGATAGGAAAGTCAGTGGCAAGTCCTCACCAGAATAAATCATGCTTCTAATTTAATTTTATAACTCTAATTTTTTAAAAACTTCAGGAAATAATTTAATCATGTTTATAATTAGACCAGTGTTTTTTTATTTAAAACAAATTTTAGGCTAGCATTTTAAAAAGATTTTTTTTATTTATTTTTAGAAAGAGGGGAAGAAAGGGAGAGAGGGAGAGAAACAATTGATCAGTTACTTCTTGTGCATACATGTCCTGTCTGGGGACCAAACCTGCAACCCAAGCATGTGCCCACACTGAGAATCGAGCCAGTGGCCCTTCGCTTTGCAGGGTGACACTCAACCAACTGAGCCATACTGATGAGGGCTAGATCAATATTTTTCTTAACTATTCACATATAAGAAGTCTATCTAGAAAAAGTCCAGCCATTGTTAACATAGCGAGAATGGTTTGTTCAACATTGATGTAACCTGGCAGCCAAGGAGAGTGGACTGGAATGTGCATGTGTGAACAATGACGACTTCACTGTACTAGTCAGTGGGGGTGGTACTGTTGAGTGAGCGTGTGTACTGTGTGGCCATTGCATTCAAAATGACTGAATGAGTAGAGCAATGAATCTGCATCACATTTTGCATTAAACTTGAACATTTCTCCATGGAAACTATTCGGATGATTCAGAAGGCCTCAGCTATAGGCAACTGGTGATTGGCAGCTTCATCATGACAACGCATCCGCTCATGCATCATGTTTTGTGCAGATTTTTTTGGCAAAAACATCAAATCACCCAGGTGATTTAGCCCCCCTACAGCCCAGATTTGGTGCCCTGTGACTTTTGGCTTTCCCCCAAACTAAAATCACCTTTGGAAGAAAAGAGACTTCAGACCATTGATGAGATTCAGGAAAATACAACAGGGCAGCTGACGGTGTTTGGGAGAACTGTGTGAGGTCCCAAGGTGCCTGCTTTGAACGGGACTGAGGCATCATTGTCCTAGGTATGCTTCTTGTACCTTGTATCTTGTTCAGTAAATGTCTCCACTTTTCATGCAGCATGGTTGGATACCTTCTGGACAGACCTTGTATATAACATTACTGTATGCTCTATAATGCAGTCAAACTAAAACATGACTCTACATTTAAGAGTATGTCGTTTTTAAAAATACTGATGAATTACATGGAAAAGTAAAAAATCCCATATTTTGATATTTTTTTTCTAAGACCTAATTAATTTTCTTTAATTAGTAGTTTTCATTACTGGACTGAGAAAGTAATAACACAGGATGGTTTCATAATTACTGATAGTGAAGGTATTGGTAAGTAATTAAGACTGGGAAATTTTGGTCTTTTTGTTTTCATTTAGTAAACATTTACCATGTACCAACTCTATACTAGGTACTGTGCTAACCAATGGAAACATTGTGAGTTGCACCTGATAGTTACCTTCCTGATATGGAGCACACAGCCCCCTAACATAACCCCGGGGGCGGGAATAGGTAAATGGTTTGGGGAAATAGGGAATGAAAAAAAGGAGCTTTTATGAGACCAGACACTGGAGTTGCATATGATAATATCATCTACTTTCCATGGCACCTTTTTGAAATTCTCACCAAGGAGGAAGCTGACTGTAAGTAACACTGAGTACCTAGCCCTGGTTAAATCGGTTAACAAACAGCAGCGCTAGAAATTTATACCTACGTTTGCTTGGACCCTAGAGGCAGAGGAGACCAAATAGTTCTGTATTCCAGATAGTTTCCGGATACAAGTCACACTCCCTCTGGCATGTGTTTAACAACCCAGTTCATTCTCCAAAGGCCCCGGGGGCTCCTTCAACTGGGAATGACGCTTATTGGGTGATGCTCCTCTGTGTCTGTCATCCCTGAGGCTAAGAGGGCTCAGTTGCTTAAGCTTTCACCAGATGGTGTAGGCAATTGGAGCAAAAGGTAGGAGGTGGATTTATTTCAACTAAAGCATTAAGAACGCATTAACAGCCCATTATTTGTTCCGTTAAATGGGTGTAAACTCCGATACTTACAATGATTCTCCGAGGGTTAGACTTCAATTTCCTCACCTGTGGGTTATAGATGAAATTACCCACAAATTATCTTTCAAGAGTAAGTTGCCAGATGGTCTTAAGATTTTATCATTTCAATTCTTAACTGCTGTATTAAATGGCTTCTTCTGCTTCACGAATGTTGTATAGAAACAAGTGTTTGGGGGAGAGAAGCGCCGCGTAATTTGGATGCCCTATTTTCCTTTGCTAAAGGTCAGTTTTAGGTGTCCCGAGATTGTGAGGGACGAGATCCCTCGGCTCCTCTCCAACAAGGAGACAGTGGAGTATACTCCCCCGAACACCCCGGGGTGCAATGCACACTTCGAACTTACCCTTGCTTTCTCTACTCCCCACCTCGGCCCCTGCGCTCCAGTCCCGGGCGGACGCGTGGGTTAGAAAGGGCACCAGGCTCCTTTAAATGCTAATAGAGTCGATGCCCAACTCCGAAGCCAACTTTCCCCACCCTCTTCCCTCGCCCGCCCTTCTTCCCTCCCCGGCCCGTGCGCCGCCTAGAAAAACTTGTGCGGGGCCATTTTTGGGGCAGTAAGATCCAGCGAGGAGCCCAAGAGCAAGCGCGCAGCCCGAGAGCTCGAGCCGCCTCCGCCGCGAGACCCCACCCCGGCCGCCGCCGCCTCCTCCTGCGCCGCGAGATCCGCACCGGCCTCCCAGAGAGCGAGCCCGGCCGCCGCGACCACCAGCCGCGCTAACCGCCAACCAACCGCCACCGAGGTGCCCGAGTGAGAGCAAAGGAGGCGGCATGAGCGAGGCCACCACCACCACCACCACCACCACCACCGCCGCCGCCCTCCCGCAGGCTCCGGCGGAGGCGGCCGCCGCGGTCCCCCAGGACTCCGCGCCCAAGAGCCCGGCGGGCGGCGGCGCGCCCCAGGCCGCTGCCACGGCGCCCGCTGCCCTCGTCGCAGGAAACCCGGGTGGGGACGCGACCCCCACGGGCCCCGCAGCCCCGGCCTCTTCAGCCCCCGCCAGCAGTGAAGACGCGGAGAAAAAAGTTCTCGGTGAGTCAGCCCCGGGAGTGCAGGGGCTGTCCCGGGCGGGCCGGGCGGCAGCCAGAAGCCGAGCACGTGTGGGCATCGCCAGCTGCATTTCCCCCTGGGGTGGGGAGCACCCTATGGGGTCCCCAAGGGCGTCGCTGCCCAGCACCAGGGGCTGCAGCCCGCTGGTCCTGCAGGCGCTCCCAGGTGAGCGCGTGGCGCCTTGCGCTCCTCGCCGTCTGGTGCGCATTTCTCTTGGTCCTGGGCCAGCAAGTTGGGTCTTAACTTTGGTCACTGTCGCACATTCCCCTTGACTTGGTCCAAAGAGAAGAGGAGCGGCAGTCTGGGAAAGGACCCGGGGTGGAGCTGGAGGTGGACGTCGGGGAGCAATAGACACGTGGGATGGCGACTTTGGAGTCACTGCTTAGGATCTGGGTGGCGACAGGATTTCCTCTGGGGAAGAATGAGGCGCTAGTAGGAGACGGGAAAGGAAAGGTGGAAAGGCTTCTTGCGGGGGAGGCTCAGGTGTCTGTCCCTGACGCCCTTCTCACATTGGCGCGGGAAAGGCGCCACGCTTCTGTCGGCCACATGCTAGGAACGGGATGTTGCAATCCTCTTGGGTCTTGGTCCCACGTCCTGCTCCCTCCCTCCCTGTGCCCACTGCCGCGCAGGGCCCTTTTCACTGTTTACCAATCGCTACACGTTTTCTTCTTCCTGGACTGTGGGAACGCACTTGGTGCAGCAGCTGGAAAAACTTAGTAGGAAGTGTGAGTATGACGTTTGTTCGCTACTTCGTTATCTTAGCGAGTCGTAACTTAGGAAATAGGCAGATAAGACGTTCAGGTTCTGGGGGCAGGGGGGGGGGGTGGCAGAGCGTCAGAAAGGGTGTCTGTGGTCGTTGTTGGTTTTGTCACGTACTGCAGCCTTCTCTCAAGTAACGCCCTGTGTCCCCGAGTGAGACCTTAAACAGGCTTACAAAGCACGTGGGTGGTGAATAAGCGTTCTCATGGGTGTGTGCCTGTATCATTCACTCTCTTTCAAACAGAAAAGTTAAGAGATGATGTAGAAGAAATTTTCAGTATTTTGGGTAGGGTGTGTTTGATCTCTCAGAGCCTTCCCAATTTTCTAGGAAGAAAATTAAGGGATTACTGTGAAGGAAGTAATATGATTCCATGTTCCCTGCCTTGAAAGGCCTGTCTCCTGCCCGCCCCCACCCCCACGCCCCCTTCCACCCCAGGAGTTTTTATTCAGTTAATGCCAACAACATGCTAAATGCAACCTGTGTAGGTTGAGAAATAAAATAGCCAGCATTTTCCTGGACTAAAAATTGCTTAAGTCTGGTCCATATTGAACTGTGATATTTCCAGCAAGTGTTTCTTGGAACCCTTCATGCAGAATGTCTGAGAGAGACAACCTTGAGTTACCCAAAGTGGTGTTCCAATATATCCTTTTTTAAAATTGTTTTGTGTAAAGGGAATTTTGCAGTTTTTCACTTAATCCTTCTACTTTTTTGGATCTAAAGTAACTTTTGGATTTTAAAGCAGGTGTTGGTAAAGATGAAGGAAACAACAGATACAGTTAGTTTTTGTCAATCACCAATTGCTGTTAAGCCTCTACCACATCCTGGTGATGAGCCTGGAAGTCTTTTATCTTCCCACTGCAGCTCCGGCTCCCAGAAGGAGGGACAGCCTGCTGCATGACATTATAGCGCTGGCTACCCCTGTCTGCTGTGTCCTGCCACCTCCCCTCCTTTGCCAAGCAAACACATGGGTGCCTGAACTGTGCCAGGCACAGTGCTGACTGGAAGGGAATTCAGGTTTTGGATTCTCCCCTTCCAGTTTTTGCAAAAGATCTTCTAACGTCAGTGTGCATGCAGCCACAGGCCAGGAAAAGCAGTTTCCCTTAGTGAAATAGCACTTCTCATGAACGTGAGGGCAACCATGTGGTCTTCCTCTGCCTCCCCTTTTCCCTTTGCATATGTGAAGTGAGTGTGTGGTTTTAAAGCAAGAAGTGTGGATAAATGTGTTTGGCCACATGAAGTGACTGGAAATATGTGTGGGATTAGGAAAAATGTTTAAATTGCATTGGGGGAGTAAAAATAAGCTTCAGCCTTAGTCGAAGTTAGACTTGAAAATTGTCCTTTATCTTTTCCCCAGTTATCCTGTTGCCTTTGTAATCCAGGTTCTTCCTTTGACAGTGGGAGATGGTAACTTACATGAAAATGAGTCAAAAACAGTTCCTTTATATTTCCCAGGACATTCATTAGGGCAGATGATAGGAGGCACAATGGCAAATCATTTGAAATAATGTATGACTTAAAAGCATATGATTTATCAAAAACAGGCCACTTTTGTGTACATTTGGGTGTAAAACATAATTTTTTTTCTTCTTTGTCCTAATGCTGTTAATTAGAAAGACCCAAAACTGAAGATTCTAGTGGTTTAACCTCTTCATTGGGGAGGTCTTCCTTGCTTGGTGTCAAAGAGTTGGAGATTGCTCCGTCAGTAATAGGCTAAATGACGTGAGAGCATACAGAAAGAATTGTTTTGTTTCTTTTTACTAAGAGAGCTAAAATATTTCCTCAAGCATGTCAGTCTAGCAACACTCAGAATTAACCCCGCTCACAACAAAGCAAGTTCTAATTACTATTTTAGGCTGGAGTTTAAAAACTGAATCCTTATTGTTTACCCTTGGAAATGATAAATTCTGCATCTCAGAGAGGCAGCATGGACTAATGCTAATTGTTACTTTCATTCTCTACGAAGTTTTTTTTAAGGTACTCTATTGTCAGATTTCCTGTTTCATTGAGTCCTGGTAATTGCTTTGTGCACTTCCTGAATTTAGACATAGGCGTTTCTTAGAGGTACTGGATTTGGCATTCACGAGTGGTTTAAAGGAGTCACCTCACATCTTCCTTGATGGATGGAATAATTATGAATCTATGCAGCACAAGTTATATAACCATACTCTGTGTTTCATCTTGAGTTCTGTTAAGATCTGGTGTACAGAAATGGTCCTACTCATGACGGAGAGTAGAGAGCGTAATCAGGTTTAAGAGGGGGATTTTATAGAAAATGCTGAGTTTGATTCCTGCCAACGGTGGAGAGTAGGGTACGCAGTGCACAGAAGCCCACATTCATCACTGCGGTTTGAAAAGTCCTGTTACATCATGTCTCAGGGCGGCGAGTACAGAGCCGGAGGGAGGCAGCATCAGTTCTATTATTACTCTGGACTCCTCTGATAGGCCACCGCCTGGCCGCGAGACAAGTTACTTTATGTTGTATCTTTGTACATCAACAAGGAGCTACCATTTCACTGAGTGAAGTTTGCCCGTATTCCAGAGTGTGCAAGTGGTGGGTTAGGGTCATTTGTACTTGCCTTGTTCACCTGTCTACTCTCTTTCCCTGTGGCCCTTCCTTTGCACTTACAACCTTTTTTGGTGTTAAAACTTTAAAGAACTTTTTTTTTTGGTTTTTCCTTAAATACTCTATCTCAATTTTAATTATTGCAGAATTGAATAGACTTACGGTCACTCCTTATTTGAGGACTTTACCAGAAAGGTTAACAGGAGAGAAAGGGGCAGTTTCTGAAAAGTATTTCCCTATACTATCTTCACTTGTTCCATTTCTTCTAGTATATTTTGGAATTAAGCTTTTAATGGTTTCTTCAGGTATGTTTAGATTTTCTATAATGCTATCAAGACCTTAAGTGATACGAGTTTTTATCTCTTTCCACGTCAGCAACTAATTTATCTGCTTAATCCCATTTTAGCCACCAAAGTCCTTGGCACTGTCAAATGGTTCAACGTCAGAAATGGATATGGATTTATTAATCGGTATGTGAGTGCATCTCGACGCGTTCTAAATACACACTTCTGTTGTGGTATCAGGAGTTATAAATTCTTTGCCAAACTTTATTAATGACTTGTATAAGTGTTAAGATTTGTAAGCACTGTAAATATTCTCATTTCTCAGCTACTGGCCATTAAATATTAATTAAAATACATTTCCAGAACATTAATAAGTAACTTATTTTATAAAATCTAGTCATTAAAAGAAAAAAAAAAGGGGGGGGATAAGTCAGAAATAGGAAGGACCTGAGGTCATTGAGCCCATGCCCATAATTTCAGAGATGGAGAAATGGAGCCTAAGACTGGTTAGGCAACTTTCCTAAGGTCACTCAACTAAGTGCGTAGTTGCACTGGAACTGTCACCCAGGTCGGGTCCAAGTCCCGTGTAGAAGCCCTGGTGTTTTCTTTAAACCGTGGTAACGTCTAACCATATTGGAATGAGAATATAAGTGCGAGCTTTTAGGAGTATTATGTATTTACACGATGGTATACTTTTCTTTGCTCCCCCACCCCCTGTTCTTAAAAAATTCATCCAATTTCTTCCTTGTCTGTTTTGGTGAGGGGGGGCTGGTGGTAAGGACTGTTTTTGGTTTCAGTGTAAGGAGAGCCTAGTTCACAGCTGTGCCCTGTCCTTTTAACCGGCTTGCTTTGCTTTCACTGGGAGGGAAATCTGGGGCTCTGATTACACACCACGTGACTTAAAGAGAGACGAGAGGGAAGGGATGTTTCTGTGCTGAGTCTGTACACTTGGATCTGAGCACTGTGGTGATGTGAAGGAGCAAGGTGGGTGTCTCGGGGGTTTAGAAGTTTTCAGTGAGGATCGAGTGCAGGCATTTGACTTCAGCTTAGAGGATAAACAAAAATTTTGGATGGGTTTTAAAGCCTTGGGATGTAAACTCCAGTTTTTTTCGTTTTTGTCTTCCAACAGAAATGACACCAAAGAAGATGTATTTGTACATCAGGTAAGATGGGTAATAAATGTTATTTGCTATGTGAAGAGAGAGGTGTTGGCAATGTGCTCCCGTCCCATTCCTGAATGTAGCCCTGTACATCACTGTTCCACCCTAAACTCTTTGTGACTTTATTTTGGCAAAGGCGCCCAATCCCCATTTTAGGATTGGCAGACGGGCACTCTGTCCCATCACAGCCACTCTTTTCAAATGGTTTTTATTTTTGAGTGACAGGAAGGAATATGCAGGTTGACCACTTTTTAGTTTTTAAAGCCTTTGAGTCCTTAGCAAAAAACCTGTTTCCTGTTGATGCCCTGCTCCCCTGACTCCGAAGTTCCCCTCAGCATGTGGCGGGAACACACCTGGCCTTTGCCTGGGTGGGTACTGGTTAAAGCTGCCCTAACTTGAAGTCAGCAGCATAGCGAAGCAGATGGTTGGACTGTGTGTAAGAGGAGAGAAAACTCCCCGTTCCCAGGACAGTCCTCACTCCTGTTAAAGGCAGGCACCGTCAGCACGTGGCCAGGTCAAAAGGCCCACACTTCCTTAGGTTTAAAGCAAAAGCAGAGAATGGGTAAAATGTGGAAAGTATGGGCTTCTCTGCTGCAGGATCTCAGTCTGTCTTTACATTATTAGCCTAGGATGTTATTTATTCTATTGCCATGTATCCTGGACTTACTTTACAAAATAGGTTAAAAGAAGAAACACCTACCCTTACTGTTCGTTTTTGTATATTGTTTTCAATGAATTGTCTCAAATGTGTGTGTAGTTCTGAGTGTGTAACGACAGGGAAGTACAGAGGCAGGTACTGTTACCAGTGCGTTTACCTGCAGGGCTCCATCAAGCATTTGGTTTTCAGTGGTTTTGCTTCCTTCTGTTGAGTGTGCGTGTGCGTGTGCATGTGCATGTTGGGGTGGGGTGGGGTGACTGGCAACAGTGATCACTAAGAATAAGCTCTCTATTTGTAACCCCCATTGTTTATGTTTCTGCTTGACTGGATGTGTGTCAGTTGCATCTAGATAGTTTGTGTAGGTTAACTGTTAAATTCGCAACAGACTGACAGGAAGTGTTGCTTATAATAAATACCAAGGGGTTGGCAGACAGTTTGGGGTAGGAGCGAAAGGGCCTCACCAGTGTGTGCACTGGTGGCTGGCTCTGTCGGCCTGCCCTGCGAGGGAGTGTGTGACCTGGTTCCAGCCCCTGTGCTGCTGTGTGGTGAGTCACCTTGCTGTGCTGAGGCCTGCCCAGTTTAACAGGAAAAGGCGAAGGAGCCGGCAGGGAGGGGCTGGCTCTGGACTCGAGCTGTGTGTGCGTATGTCCTGTCCTGAACTGCCTTTTTTCCTCTGTGGGTGAAGTCTCGCTCGGCTCTATTGGCTCATTCTTCTGTTTTTTTTTCCTTCCTCCCACTTAGAGTAAGGGAAGGGCTAGATTATACATGCCTAATCGCTTTATAAAATAAGGTTGACCTAATTCCATAGAAACTCAGAGCCCCTCTTAACTATTTAGAGATGCCAGCTCAAGAAATGGAAATTCGTTGCAGGAATGATTCCACTTCCTTCTCCTGGTTGAGGAAGAAAGGTCTAATTGTGGGCAGATATTTAGATGCAGATGTTTAATGCAGGAGAACATCTCCATTAACCTTTTAATGTACTGTCAGGGACAAAGCATGGTGTGATGGGGAAAATATTGAATAAACATAGGGACACCGTACAGGGATATGAGTTCCCCCATCTCCCCCCCTGCCCCCTCTGCCAGCATCTTTAATGCAGCCTCAGGTACACATCACTTATTAGCCTCATGTTGCCTCATCCATAAAATGGGTGTTGTGGGCAGGAGATAAGCCTGATTATCAGTAATGTTCCGATTCCTGAGGTAGTTTTGTATGTTCTCTCAGAAATACTTAGCCCTTGGCACTTTCTAATTCCTTTTTCTTTTTTGTCATCCCTCCTCTCCTTCACACATTCTTTAATACCCTTTGAGGTAAGCACTCCCTCTTGTCCACAGAAACCTTCCTACCTAAAATATGTGTGCGTGTGTGTATAAGATTTCACAGGGACGTCCCCAACCCCCACTGGTGGAGCCACAGTCTGAATCTCGGATGATTACTAGTTCGAGGGAACTGTCACACCATATCAGGACTAGGTGACCAGGCTGTGAGCAGAAGCGTCACTGCACATTCTGTTTAATCCACATGCCGAGATGAATTTTGAAAGGTGATGTGAATCACAAAGGTCATGTGGGACCGTTTTCGTAGTGTGTTTTCAACAATCTCTTTAGTACACCTAGAACACCTGGAAACCACGGAAGGTTACCAGTGCTGACGTAAACTTCAGTGTGCATTTTCTCCTCTCGGTACAGACCGCCATCAAGAAGAACAACCCACGGAAATACCTGCGCAGTGTAGGGGATGGAGAAACTGTAGAGTTCGATGTGGTCGAAGGAGAGAAGGTGAGAGCGGGCTGTGACCGGGTGTCGGCGTGCGCCGGCACTCAGACTTCTCGCAGAGTAAGTGATCTGTCAGCCCCTTAGGAATTCACATCCCTTTGTGTTTGTATGGCAGGAAGAAGTGACTTGTAAGTAGACATATTTTTGATATTGGATGTCATAAATATTTTTTGATATATATTATGAGAGACAATTTAATGTCTCATTTAATCAATGATAAGCCCTATTTAATTATGGAAGGAAGAGCTAATCTTTCGAGCTTTAAAATGACATTTTATTTTAAGTAGATTAAAATTTAACTTGTTATCTACAAATAACACTTTCAGGCTGTGATTTTTCAATAATATCAGTAACACACAGTGAAGAATGTTTGAATCTCAATAAAAGACGACTCAAATAGAATATAATCATTGCATTTTTGGCTTGGATTTTGGAAAGCCAGAGGCTTCTGAGGCTTCTTGATGGAAGAGCGTATAACAGCTTTGTCCAGATGAAGCCAATCGATCATCTAGAACGTGTCCCCGGATTGTTTGTGCTGCTGTTATGTATTTGATTCCAGTATTAGCAGTGTCCCTAACGTTTGGGTTTTAGCCAGCAGTGGATCACAGGGGCCGGTAAAGCAACACAGCATTGAGCAAACACTTTGAAACCACACGTGTTGCAGCCACTGTGGCAGCGAATGGTGGCCGCTGAGTTATAAGCCAAGCAAGTGACTGGTTAAGTCCCGTGCTTGTGCCTGATGGACAGCCCCCCGAACCATTCTGTAGTCCATATTCTGAGCGGCTCCCAAACTGTTCTGTTTTAGAAGAAAAATGCTTTATTTCATTTAATACAGTAATTTAAACGATGTCTGTACCGATGTGATCCCCAGGGTACCTTACAAATCTCTTGCAGATTCAAATCCCCCACCAGCAAATGCTGGCCTGGAATGATCCCCAGTATCTTGTCAGGTTAATTGGACCTCTGTGTGTCTCACTGTGTGCTTCACCTCTGTGTTTGCAGAACTTGAGGTTTTACAAATTGATACAGGGTGTGAAATATACTCTTTTGAGTCTTCTTTGAATTTTTGTGTGTGTTTGAAGCATTTTACTCATTTGCTTATGTGAGGGTAAGAATGCTGGGTCTGATTCAAGGGTAAGAGGAAGGTGTAAAGAGGGACTGTGGGCTGGAAGCTCTGTATTACTAAATCCGGGTCCTTCGTTCCTGTTGCTGCCCCATTTTACTCCTGGTCATTGCTGGACAGAGCCGCGGGAGCCCATGAAAAGGGATTCCCTTGGTGCGCATGAGAGTACCATAGATGTCAACATTTTCGAGGAAGATACCATTATCTCAGTTATTTTCCATTGGGGGTTATCCTTCTTGGTCTTACATTACTTCTTTTTCAGTTGTATTATATGTACAGTTTATGTGCTTTGAAGACTTAGTAAGACTAAACGAGGTGACTGTTTAGTTTAGGCCGCACACACAAACAGGCTGTCTACATTTCAATCAGGGCATCAAACACCTTGCTCACCTTATTAAAATGTGGGTGTATTTTGAGGTCTAACAATGGGAATTGCAAGTCTGTAACACTCGGGCTGTCTACAGCTATTTAGGGGGATTCATTGTCTTTTAAATTTTGAGGCTGTTCTTTCCCGCGTCAGGGTGCTGAAGCAGCCAACGTGACTGGCCCCGATGGAGTTCCTGTAGAAGGGAGTCGCTATGCTGCGGATCGGCGCCGTTACAGGCGTGGCTACTATGGCAGACGCCGTGGACCTCCCCGTAATGTAGGTTGCTCTCTCTTCCGAATCAGTGATTGAAAAAATGTTCACGTCTAAAATTAAGTGTCCATACTTAGAGGTGATAAATACTGTATCTTCTCTTGGAGATACAAAATGGTTTCTTTTTTTTTTTTATGGGATACTTTTAGTGCCTAGAGTTTATGCATAGACACTAGTCTCACTAGAAACTTGCCATTGAAACATTGTGTCAGTTTGTATGTACTTGGCTGGGAGTAGCAGATATTTTGTTATCTTGTAACAAAGCTTAATTAAGGTAGGCTGTGCCAAGGTAGTCAAAAAGGCCGTCTGTATGTATTTATTAATTTATTTACTTTAGAAAGAGGGGAAGGAAGGGAGAGAGAGGGAGAGAAACATTGATCAGTTGCCTCTCACATGCACCTTGACTGGGACCAGGCCTGTAATCCAGGCATATGCCCTGACCAGGAATCGAACCAGCAACCTTAGGTTTTACAGGCTGATGCCCAACCAACTGAGCCACACCAGCCAGCACTGGATTTTTAGTTCTTTAGATTTCTACCAATCCAGGTGAAAGGGTTTACAACCAAGTCTGGCTAGAGCTCTGTTAGGAGGTTCAATATAAATACTATCAAAGCACCCAAACAGAAGCCTGTTCATTTGTGGTCATGGGGATTCTATAGATTTGAGTCAGTTTTTGATGTTTCTGGAATTAGTGCCTGAGATTGGCACCATAGAATAAACTCAAGATGCTTTGTAAGCACAGGATTGTGGCTCTGTCAGTCATCCAAGGAAGACTTGAAAAATCTCACCAGAATTCAGTGCCTGCAGGTTGAGAGTGATTTAGTTCCATGTTTTTGGTAGGCTTGCATCTTTGTGCTTAGCAGAATGCTTCTTCGTTCTCTCATCTCCATACCCTGCCCAGATCAAGATTTATCATATTGTTCATGACATCTTGTTCCGTTTCTGTGTTTTTCTTATCCATGTTTTGCTTATTCTGTTTGATTTTTAATAAGAAACTGTGCAGGGGATGGAGGTGGGAATGAGCTACTATAGCATTTACTATGTCAGATTAACTTAAGTCCATTGGATTCACAGAGCTCCAGTTGCGATTATGTTGATTCCTAGGTTAATTCAGAAGTAAAAGTGATAGAAAACCTTTAGTGAAAAATTTCCCTTTGAAAGACTTTTCACCTCAGCTGGAAATTGTAATGTCATGCATGTAAAAGTTATTTAGAAATGTCAGTTCTGAAAGTGTGCATGACGGTTTTCTGTTGTAATGTTTTTAAGGCCTTATAGCTCAAAAGTATGCTTGCCAGTGGTGCTGCCATTATTTTTATTTTGTAAAAATGAAAGATTTAGTTGCCTGCAACTCAAAAAGATATGGAAAAGCCTAAAAAGAAAAAGTTTATGAAGTCTCACACTTAATCTGTCAGTGAACATTTTCTGTGCTACTGCGTCTTCACGTAATTGGGGATCATATCTGAAACAGGTTTTACGAAGAGTAGAATGGCTTGCCTGGACTGAAATTGGACTAGCTCAGACTTTTGTCGAAGCTGTTCCTTTTGGGGAGTGTGGTTGCCCATGTGGCTTTGAGCTGGAGGGCTCTGGATCTTAAATATCCTCACCCTGCAAAAGAAATGGGCTGTGATTTTGTTAGTTTTTAATTAGAGAGAGGGAGAGAGAAATATTGATCTTTTGTTTCATTTATTTGTGCATTCATTGGTTGATTCTTATATGTGCCCCGACCAGGGATTGAACCCTCAACCTTGAGTATCAGGGTGATGCTCTAATGAACTGAGCTACCTGGCCAGGGCAAATTTATTTATTTTTATTAACTATATTTACTTACCTGAAGACTACCTTTGGGATTTGTACATCCCCCTTTAAAGCAAGATTTGAAATAAATTCTTTGAGGGATGTTTGGCTGTTTATTTTTATTTTTAAGTACAAAGTACTTAATATGATATGGTCATTTAAATACAGGAAAAAGTATAAAATGAGTCAGTAATTTCTTTTGTTAGTAAGGCCTATATTTAGACACTACCTGTATATATTACTTACTATCATCTGATAAAATGCAATGAAAACTGTATTACTAAGCAAATAAAGAAAATAATGCCATAAGTTAGTGGTTCTCAAACTTTTTGGTTTTTGGACCCATTTGTATGCTTAAATATTATTGAGGATCCCAGAGTCTTTGTTTATTAAAATTTGCTATATTAGAAATTAAAGCAGACGTTTAAAAATACTCAATTGATATAAAACAAACTCATTACATGTAAATATAAATAACATTTTTATGAAAACTATATATTTTTAAATTGATAAGAGTGGCATTGCTTGATACATTTGCAAATCTCTTATGTTTGGTTTCAGTAGAAGACAGTGGACCCTCCCATCTCCTGCACTCAGGCTGTGGAGATGCCACATGTCACTGTAGGCCACATGTCACTGTAGCCCCGTGAGAGCCCGCCACACACCCATGAGATGAGATGGGACCGGGCAAATAGATCTCTTAGAACTGTAGAGTAGTTTGACACCGATACCCCCTGCCTCCCAAAGGGTTCTGGAGACCCTGTCCACACCGTGAGAACGGCCCCAGGAAGCAGACTGTGTGGAACTGTCGATAACACTAGGAAATATATTTTTTTCCTGACCGCCCTGACTTTGTCCCCCCATGGGTGGCAGATGTTGGGAGACACACCTTTGGCTGGGCTAAATATTATAAACATTGTAAATATATAAACATGGTAAATGCTGTTTGGGTGGTTGGTTAGGTGACTTAAAATTGAACAGATTGGTTGCTTTTGCTTTTCTGCTTCTTGGTACTTTATCTGCATAAACCTCCTTTCATCTCAATGTGGTTTATCCCAGGTAACCACGTGATGATCTGGGTTAAACACATTTTGTCTGTATAAAGAAGGATCACCATTCCTTCGGAGGAGGGGATATTTTCTCTTCTGGTGACGCTCACCCTAAGCGGCGTTCTTTGGTTCTCTCCTCGCTGAACCCCCTTCTGAACCTCCGTCTCTTTGCTTCGCTAGTGCGCTGGGGAGGAGGCGGAGGAGGGGAGCGGCGGCAGCGAAGGATGTGGCCCCCCCGCGGCTGCCGGGCAGTTCCCCGGGGCCCGCAGCCGCCCCCAGCGCCGCCCCCAGCGCCTGCGGCGGTTCCCGCCTTACCACGTGGGACAGACCTTTGACCGCCGCTGGCGGGCCTTTTCCCATCCCAACAGAATGCAGGTAAAATTGCACCTGGGACTCCTCACCCCTCCGTCCTTCCTCTGCCTCCTCTTCCTCCCCCTCCAGCACCAGCTGCCGGGAACAAAGCCTTGCTGGTGGCTTCTCTGCGCTACAAAAGCTGAGGCCAGCCCTTGAGTCTTTCATTCTGGCAACATATCTCAAAGCACGTGAGCCACGCCTATAGTTGAGGGCCCTGGTGGAGAGGATGGCGCTTCTGGTTTGTGGAAGGATAGAAGTAGAGAGACAATATGCTTAAGAGCTTAAACTCTGAAGTCAAGTCAGACAGGTCTGGATTTGAATCTTGTCTCTGCTGCTTATAATCTGTGAGCTTTTGAGAAAACCCGAGCTTTAAAGAGATTAACTTGTTCATCCGTTTAATGGCTTTAATAACATGCCTCTCCTGTGGGGTTTATGATGATTAAATCATGGGTAGAGACTTGAGCACAGAGCCCCAGGACAGCTAGGTCTCTAAAGTCCTTAATTTAGATGGGGTGGTGTTGACTGTTAAGAAACCCTGCCAGAGAGTGGAGATTGTTGGTTGCTGGTGGATTCTCCTTTTTTACCACAAAGTATTGATACAGCTATTGTGAACTTGGCCTGTAATTAACAAGCCTTATACCAACTTTTCAGTCTCCAGAAACTTGGAAAACTTAGGATAGGACATCACTTTTATTGCCACTCACTACAATTTTTTTCTCAGTGTCCTTAGGTTGTTTTGCCACTAAGTGTTTTTGCCTGAACATCGTGTTCAGTCTGTTCTCTGCTGCCCTTCTGCTGTCCCATCATGCACGACGGTGTTCTTTCTACACTGCTTCTTGTTTTTATCCCTCCACTCTTTAACAGCTGTCCCTGACCAATGTGCTAAAAATAACAAGTAGACTCACGCATTTGGAGAGATTGGGTACGTGGGGCATAGTGGGTTTCTTCAGGGCAGCGCTTCGGGCTTCTAGGAAATGAGAACAGGAAGAGGCAGTGAGATTGTGATGCACGGTTATTTTTAGAGTGTTAGGAGTACCTCCCTGAAATAATCGTTTGTGGTCTTTAGCACACTCATGTGTCATTTTTTGAGGACATGATTATTCTTTTTCATATTGTTTGAAATAAAGTATATTTCACCTTAGGACTTGAAGTTGAGAGCAGGTGATTCTTTAGTACCATGTAACAGGGTTGTCCAACCTTTTGGTATCTCTGGGCCACACTGGAAAAAGAAGAATTGTCTTGGGCCACGCATTAAATACACTGCGACACGTAATCACAAAAAAGTCTCATAATGTTTAAATAAATTTATGATTTTGTGTTGGGCCACGTTCACAGCCATCCTGAGTTGCCTACAGCCTGTGGGCTGCAGGTTGGACACCCCTGATTATTAGAGAACATCCTTTGCAGAAGCTGGTTGAAAACTAATTTTAAAAATATGTGCTTATTCTGACAATTCCAGGTAGTTGTTTTAACTTGGGCCGGATTTCTGACCCATTCCACCTCTGACGTCAAAGCTGGCGTAGGCTCCTTCAGTCGTTTTCCTTATGAGTCTTTCTAATGCACCTCACGTCTGCATGTTCATGTAGTCAGAGGTCGGCCTAAGCTAGCCAATGTCATCAAGTGACGATTTCTAAAACTTCCATGTAACTTCAGTGTAATGACTTAAAATTATAGAGATCTCTAGGAAGTAAAAATTATTGAGGTCAAATAGAAAAGTCTTTCCGACATTTTCTGCTGTATTCAAAACTGTGAAATTCATTGGACACAACAGGACGAAAAAGTAATATACAGGCCAGTAGTGCTTCCTTTATGTACGAAGCACACAATGTAGCATGGTCAGTGAGCAAACGACTTCCATTTTTTTAAGAAAATAACTCTCTGTGTTGGAAATGAAGTAGAGTTGGCCACTGGGCTCACACCAGCTACTTGTGGTCTTTGAGAAAAGACGTCTGTGTCAGAGGACAGGGAGGCGCTGCTGGGCACCTGCCACGTGGCCAATCTTTGAGATCAGTTCTCCTTCAGCTGCTCTGCAGCTTTGTGAAGCTGATGGTGGGCCCCATACTGTTGTTACAAATGAAGAGATTTGGGTATTTTGAAAAGTTACCAACTTTTACCTGAGGTTATGTGGGCAAGAAGTGCTGGAGCTTCAATCTGCTTTCCCCATTCTATCATTCCAGTAAGCTCTCATCCTCTAGTCAAGTTCATTGTTCTTTCTATCTGTCCTTCCCCCTTCCCCCCTTCCCCCCCCTAGTTAAAGTTCCTGAGAAGGAAGCAGCTTTGCTTGTTCAGACAACTGAAGGGAGGCCAGCGTGGTTGGGAAGGTCTGAGTGGAGAGGAGAGGGCTGGAAGGTGGCATTAAGGTGATATCTTCGAGCAGACCTGGCATGCCTGGCAGGCTGTGATAGGGACTGTTGACGCACTCTAAATGTGGTAATAAGGAGTAAAGGAGTCTGTACAGGGAAGAAACATTTAAGAGATCATTGGGCTGCTTTTAGAGGCTGGGCCACAGGAGGCAACAAGCTGGGAGATGAGTTAACTATGATCACCCTGTGGAGAGTTGATTGTGATCCTAGCCTTGGGTAGAGCGCTTGCAGTGGAGGTATGGTAAGTGGTCAGGTTCAGGAGATGTTTTCAACATCGAAGTGACAGCATTTGATACTGGAGTGAATGTGTGATGTGAGGAGTAAAGGATACCTCTTTCTTTGTTTTGTTTTTTTAATTTAAACAAACATAGGAAGACTAAAGAAAGATTAGGTTTAGGGAGGAGGTGGAAATTCTTTGCAGGTCTTTTCCCCGTATTACATTTTGCGTCCAAGTGGAGATGCCAGGTAGACAAAATTAGTTAATTAATTAATTAATTAATTAATGAAACAAAGCAGTGTCAAGAGATAGAAAGTGGCATGAGTTAAGAAGGTGTCATTTTAGGTAAGGTGGCTGGCAAAGTCTTTAGTGCTATATTTGAGAAAAGACCTAAGGAAGCAAGGGAGAGAGTTATTTGGGTATGGGGAATGGCATGCATGGCAGAGGGATGGGCAGGTACAGAGGCCAAAGGGAACCCGAAGGGAACAAATGAGATTGTAGATAGAACTTCGAAGACATGAAAACATGTTGAAAGGCATGGTGTATGGTGAGACTATGAAATGCGTGAGGCAGGGAATTGACCCTGAGAATGAGTTCTGGGGCACACCAACATCTAAAGATTAGGAAGATGAGGAGCCTAACAAATGACCATGAGAAGGGACAGGTAGAAAATATGTTTCGAGGAGGAAATGCTGTGTTAAATGCTGCTGAAAAGCAGAGGGAATTAGGTTGAGAATTGATTACTGGGTTTGGTCACTTGGAGGTTAGTGATAACAGTGAGGAGAAAAATATGATGAAGATGAATTCAAGAGAGGTCCAAGGCAGAGGAAGAAGAGTACTCTCTTCTGCTTCGAGGTTTCTGTGGTAATGGTGATGGGTTTCCTTCAGTGTATATGTCTGTAACGGAGCCCAAAGACATGGAGCAGTATCTGGAGGAGAATGAAATCAGGGCAAGGTTTTGGTTTGATTTGATTTTGTTTTTACATTGAGTGAGTTCTGTGCTGGTTTCCCTTACCCCTGCCCTCGCCAACAGCTTGCTCATGATGTCATTAGATGGGCAGATCTAATGCCCGCCCCCCCCCCCCAACATACACTCATTTATATGTGTGTGGTTTGTAGTGTGTGCATGTGCATATACATTGTGTGTGTGTGCCTTATTTCTGTTCACTGAAATGGCCTGAAATCAGTGACACCTTGATAGCACTGAGCTTTCTAAATACCACTCTCCACTAAAAGGAAGCTCCTTTGGAGAAATGGCTGATTTCAGATCTGGACCAGAGAAAGTACAATATGAACTTGGAACATCTTGTTGTGCCAGAAGGCAAGGAAGTATGCAGAGAATGTTGGAGGTGTGTCAAAAGGACATGAGCCCACTTGAATGGGTTCCCATTGGCCGGTAATGACAGTAGCAGATTATAACTCATTGAATAAAATAGAAAACCATGAGTCTGTACAGATACAAATGAATGGATGAATGTATTGAGAATTTGATGAGACATATTCACAGACTTTGAAAGTGCATCTTCAAAGTCCTCCTGAATTACAAAGGGGAAAAGAGGAAAGCACCTTAACTCCTGCTCCATGCGAGCGCTGTCAGTAAGGGTACGAACCGAAGCCGTGCCCCACCTGGCGGGATGCAGTGAGAAGAACGCACTGTCACTTCTGTGGCTTCCCTGCCATCCACACGTAAACTAAAGCATGGGAAACACCAAGCAGCCACACTGAGGGGTATTTTAAAATATCTGGCCTGTAATCTTTCCCTCCCACCTCCACCGCACGCCCCCCCCCCCCCCCCCCCCCCCCCCCCCCCCCCCCCCCCCCCCCCCGGGCCTGTAATCTTTAAAAGTGTCATGGTCATGGAAACCAAGTAGAGATCGAAGGACTGTGTCAGAAAGAGAGACAACTAAATTCAGTGCATGGTTCCAAGTGGTTTTGTTTGTTTGTTTGTTTGTCTGTTTTTTGCTGTCAAGGACATTATTGGTGAACCTTGAATGGGGTCTGAGGATTAGACATCCAACTTTTCTGGGTGTGATTATTTCAGAATAAAATAATTGAAAACGGTGGCTGTGCTTTTAGCATGTTTATGGGCCTGGATGGATGTGATGGAGTAGAGAAGGGGGAAATGCAGCGTGAAGGGTGATAAAGAGGAAGCTTGTCTAGCAGGCAAGAGAGACAGGCTGGCTTTGGATGTGAGCTTCGACCACTTACGCAGTGTGATGAGGGAAGAGAATTAATGCAAATGTAGATAGCTCGGTAACCTGTGGGAAGTATTTTCTGATTGCTCTTAGTGAGATGTGGAGAAGGAAGGGCTGTTAGTTTTGAGGGGGAAAGAAGGTTGAGATTGTGACTGTATTGTGAGAGGTTGTTGGTGGGCTTATTGTTTTTGTCTTTGTCTTTAGTTATTCTTTCTTCCCCTGGAAGTTCTACAATAAAGTTATTTTATTCCCACAGCTTAAAACAAAGTTATCATCAAGAAAGTTTTATTTTTATTTTTAAAAGTATTATGCCTAAATAAATAGTGCACACAGATACAAGGAAGAAACCGTGAAAGGAAGAACTCGGAGGTGAAGGCCTGGTTAAGAGGTGTGGGAGATGCTTCGAACGTAGAAACCATCGGACACCCAGTCTGTCAAGTTAGTGGGTCTGAGTTTGAAAAGGCGGAAAAGAGTTTCATTGCCCAGGTGCAGTACGACAGTGCATTTCCTTCCGTACCACAGGTGTTCCTTCAGAGATACATGGAACACTTCAGAATGTTACCTTAACATTGTGAAATAAAATTAGTTACTCTGGAATAAGGCAGAAGACTCTTCTAGGGGGAGCGAGTTTTTCTTTCTTTCCTATCATTCACAAAGATCCAGTCAGTGAATAGTTCGCTGTTTATGGAGAGTTCCCAGCTTTGTAAGGAAGCATTTTATCTTTTACTTTTCAATACAATCCCGAATGCGACTGTGTGCTCTGTGCCTCCGGCACCTTGTAGCATGACGCTCATTTCCAGCCCTGTTCCCTTCTAGGCCGGTGAGATCGGAGAGATGAAGGACGGTGTCCCCGAGGGAGCACAGCTTCAGGGACCGGTTCACCGAAATCCGACTTACCGTCCCAGGTACCGTAGGTATGTCACATGCTCCTCTAACTCGTGACCGGTTGAAGGACTTGTGAGTGATGGCAGAACGGACGGGGATATTGTAGGTCTTGTTCGGTGGATTTATTACGAAGTAGAAGATGTGGCTGCTTTGACTGTGTGTCCAAGCTTGGGTGGGACTCTGCCGTGCATGCTTTCAGATGGCCTGGGACATTTTCCCCCTACTTAAACAACTAGAATTTTTAGGGTTCTTTTTGTCCCATAGCATTATTTGTATTCGATAACTTCCTCATGATACAAATTCATACTTTTTTTATTTTTAATGAAATAAGCAGAAATTAATTGATGGGCCATTCAATGGTAGTGCTACAAATAGAGGAAAAACGAATATCTCTCTCCCAGAGATATTTGGGATTCTGAATAGTTGTTAACTGAGCCAGTCTAGTGTAAAGGTTAAATCAGGATGTAGATCAAATTGTCTGTTTAAGTTTCTGCCCTGCAATTAGTAGCTGCAACTCCTTTGGCAAGTTTGTGAATTCTTGAAGCTTGTCACCAGGTCTGTGAAATGGACATTAAGGAATGTGCTGCAGTTGTCAGTGGGTTTAAATGTGTAACGCACCTAAGATAATTCGTGAGGTGCCTGGTGTAGTGATCACTCCGTAAACATTGAATGTTTACTGAGTGAGTACATGTTAAATATTATTACTACCTGTGATGTTAATCTTAGTGGAGTGGGTTGTTTTATTTGTTCTTTATCCCTGTGAAGACCGCAAATTGAACTAGACCTCCCCTAAGATCCTTTTTCAGCTTTTTATATGATAAGCCTTACTGTTTATTTACCCTATCCTTGAGGTAAGTAAAAGAAAAGAAAAAACCCCACAAAACTCCGTTCCTGAATGCCATGTGTAACACCTTGAAATTTGGCGACATGAATTCTTTGAAAGCAGTGTAAGTGCGTTATTTAGGGAAAGGATGTGTACCCCTCAGTGTCCTTTTTCCTCCCAAGATTCACTCCAGGTTTAGACATGATCACTCTCGTGATTAATTACTAAGGACTTTCCAATAACAGTGACTTCATAGAAATGTCTTAATAAAAATCGAGGACACAGAACAATATGTGGATCCCAGGTCTGTCAATTCCTAGCTGTGTGTGTTATCCTGGCAAAGTCAGAGTTGACCTTTTTGACCTATAAAGACAGCGATCCCATATGACTCAAACAGCATGTATTCTCTCTAACCCTCTTGGATTTCTCACTATAAATCTGGCTCCCTGAGTTGGTACTGAAATGAAATGATTTAACATGAAAACTCCCCAGCACAGGCTCTGGCACGTGTTTAATCTTAATCTCCGCTGGACCCTGTCCATGGAGGGCAGACGCCAGACCCCTTTCCTTTCCTTTCCTGTCCTCAGAGCCTGTCAGAGTGGCTGGCAGGAACATAGTGTGTGCTCAGTAGATGTTTATTCCTGAAAACAGGTATTCAGATGAAGGGAGAAAATGGTGGGAAAATTGTGTGTGTGTTTTTTCACCAAAGCTGTTCCATTGGCTGCCTTAGCCTGTGCATAATTGTAGCAGTAAGTGCCCAATCACTTGACTTTTTCATCTTGAAAAAATGACTAAAACCTATGTTCTTGAGGACCCCTGCACACTGCGTTCTTCTCTTTGTGGTTTGTGCTGTCTGTCCTAGGGGGCCCCCTCGCCCACGACCTGTGCCGGCTGTGGGAGAGGCTGAAGACAAAGAAAATCAACAAGCGGCCACTGGTCCAGACCAGCCATCTGCTCGCCGTGGGTACCGGCGCCCGTACAATTATCGGCGTCGCCCCCGTCCCCCGAATGCTCCTTCACAAGATGGCAAAGAGGTGAGTCCAGTCAGCTGGTGGGCACGGCGCCAGATCAGCCTTAATCACAGCAAACTTTAGTGTTCCCTTCTAAGGGTGGTTTATAGGCTCATAACTGACACACCTGTACATACTCATATATAGCAGTTTGTGGAAAATGTTATTTATAAACACCATATGTAATTGTCAGTAATACAGGGTGTATTCAGATATTTCATAGACATTTATATGTATATTAACGTCACACTTAAGGTCTGTATGTATATAGAGAGGGTATGCCCTGCACTTAATGTGAACCAAATATTTGAATTTAACTAAATCAAATTCTCCGAAAGAAGTATCCATGCTGGGGGGGGTGGATTCAGAGCTAATCTATTTAGGGCTGTCCTAACAAAGGACAGCTTTTACCGCTTCCTGCGTGCGGAAAGTCATCGCAGGTCACAGGCTTTTTGTTATGGAGAGTGGCAGTGGTTAGGTGCTATTTGGAAGCCATTCTTCGGTGGGACTAATTTTTGACTTTTATTGGAGACTAGATAACAGTTTTGCAGTGATTTGCCTTCATAGGGAAGAAGATTCCAACTTTTGAGGCCTTTTAGTCTTGAACTTTCCATTGTCACCTGAATTGATTCATCTCTGGTTTGTGGTTCTGTTGTGTTTTAGACCAAGGCAGGTGATGTGCCACCTGAGAACCCTGCTCCAGCCACCGAGCAGAGCAGTGCTGAGTAACACCAGGCTCCCAGGCACCTTCACCATCGGCAGGTGAGAGCGTGGGCAGGCCAGGCTTCAGTTGGTGTTTTCTTTTAAATGTCCGTGATTTCTCAGCAGTAGCACAGATCAGTCTGCAGGAGTGCTGTGACTCTCCTGGACCATCCCTCATCTCCATTGGGATTTTGGAGGA
The DNA here is from genome assembly GCA_007922815.1 of Macrotus californicus. Classification (NCBI taxonomy): domain Eukaryota; kingdom Metazoa; phylum Chordata; class Mammalia; order Chiroptera; family Phyllostomidae; genus Macrotus; species Macrotus californicus. Next base: position 29,732 of record VMDR010006640.1, read on the forward strand.
AGAGCGGTTTTGGTGGTTAAATGTCTCTGAGATTGACCTTTTTTTTGGCTAGGCCTTGGGTGCATAAACATTCAGACAATTAATGAACGTCCAATTCTTTTTTCTAGACAGACAGTTTTTAATGATTATGGTATTAACATGGTAATACCACGTAAGAACACTTGGAAGTTTTACTTTTGTGACACCTAGTGGCCAATTTGGTGGTTTTAAAGTGCCTGACCAGGCCTCATTTTAATAGCTGGAGACCGATTTGCAGAAACGACTGGAGTGGTTTTCTTGTTCCCTTTTCCCTTTTGACGAGGAACACTGATTTATCAGGAGGCAGCGCAGTGCAGTGTGCACCGGCCAGGAGGTCCGTGTCTCCAGTGCAGGGTCTGCTGCTCGTGTGCCAGGTGACCTTGAGCGGTTCATTTCATTTACCCCCTGCCTCAGTGGCGCCCACTGCTCGTGGAGCGTGAACACTCACTAGCCTTAGCCACTGAGGTCCTCGAAGATGTTTAGTGAGATAACACCTATGAAGTCGTTAAACAGGGAGCAGTAAAGACTGACCTCTTTGTGCAGGTTGGCTTGTTCCCTTCAGTGTGGTTTCACTTTTAGGTACTGACTGTTCTGGTTTATAAAAATAGTTCATGCAAAACAGCTTCCATTATATCAGTGCCTAACGAGAATGATACACGAACGTAGAGAAGACACATGTGTAGATTTTGTTTAGAGCTTTTAAAATAGTGTATTTTGAAATGCATGAAGAATAGTATTTTTGCCTTTGTATTCTTTAACTCCTGGTTATTCTGTCCCTCTTTGTAAGTTTGCTTTTAATTTTTTCCAGGTGACCTAAAGAATTAATGACCATTCAAAAAATAAAACAAAAGCAGACCACGACCTTACCAACACCAAAGAAACATCCAAGCAATAAAGTGGAAGACAAATAACCAAAATGTGGACATTGGAATGTTTACAATTATTCTTTACAAAACAAACAAGCACAAAAGGAAAGTGTCAGCCAATGTTTCCAGCGATTTTTCCGGGAATGCCTGTACAGAAGACAAGAGAGTACCTCCCCAGTTTCAGCACCCACTAGGTTTATATTTTTTTCCTGGTTTTACTGTTTTGGTGATATGAATTGAAAGAAGAAATATTAATACCACATGGGGAAAACCCCAAAGAAATCTGAAATATATATAGTAAATGCTTTTTTTTTTTTCCCTTTTCTGTTCATTTTGGATGCTGGTGCTAAACTTTCAAGTATCGTGATTGAAAAAGGAATTTTATGCCCTGCTTATTTATTTCTAGGATGAGGGGGGATAACATTTTTGCTTTCTTATGTGACTCTCTTTGAAAATGTGCGGCATGAAGTTCATCAAAAATAAAATTTTTACCCTTGAAAGGAAAAGCTGTATAACTGGAGTGTGTTTTCCTGTCTTAGCATACGTTTTGTCTTTTCCCCTACTTTATTCACTTAGTAGTAAACTGAAAGCCAAGTGTAGCGGGGCATTAGTGCTATTTAATGAATGTAGGCGTATGACTTTGAGATGGTAGAAGATGGGATTCCTTTTGGGAGGTGCATCTCGGAATGAACAAGTTCACGTCTGAGCTCAGCCGTAGGCATGCTTTGTTTGTGTTTGGTCCTGTGTATGTTCTCAGAAATCTTCACTGAGGCGACTGGATGGCATGTAAGCTAAACAGCTTCCTTTAGATCGATGGAAGAGTTCATAGTTCTGACTTCCTTGCACTTCCAGCCTGAGGTTGCATTGTATGTGCGATGTGTGTATCTTTCAGAAAGGGGAAGGGAGGCTCTTTGTGGCCACATTACAGATTTCTTCCCCCAGAGAGTAGATGGTGCCCCTAAGTTGAGAAGCCATGGCATATGTCAGTGCCGTGTAAGTGACTTCTCAGACCCACCACACCTTTCAAATTATTTGTACTTGACTCTAGTACGTGTTGAGCCTACGTCTGTACCAGGCTCTGTGCTAGTGGCTAGAAGGAACAAAAGTGAATGAAAGATTCTAGTACCAGTGAGCTTCTATTTTAGCAAGCGACTGTAGAGAACAAACAAATATGTAAACAAGTGTGAAATTTAATTTCAGATCGTAATACATGCCATAAGGGAAAATAAAACATGGTAAAGGGACAGAAATAGGCATAGTTTTGGGTGGTATGTTTATTTTAACTAGGGGAGGGGGTCTCTCCTAAATGATTAGAGAATATATACACAGAGCCCTGGCATGGCAGGTCAGTAACTACTTGAACATCTTAAGCATCCTTGGCATGGGGAGCAGATGCAGAGACTAGGGAAGGACCACACTTGGCCTGTTCGAGAGATGGCGAGCAGGAGGAAGTGGATTGGTTGTTCAAGAACCTTGTCTTGCCTTGCATGTTGAAAAAGAAATCAAAATTGGTAGTACGCACCAGGCAGAAATACTGAAAGGCATGAAATATTTTATAAAAAAATTTCCCCATTTCAGGCCTGATTCCCTCACAGCAACCATTAGCACATTTTTCTTTTTTAAATATGTCTGTATCAGATATTATGTTCGTGTGTGTGTGAAAGAGAGGTTGGTAAACTGATCCAAGAACTGACCCAAATTCAGGGAGAAGGAAGGGATTTTAACTACAGCCACCCTAACAGTTTAACAAACATTACAAATAACGTTTTAAAATTCTGTGGGTAATATCACTGTCCAGTTGGTCCTTGCTTAAATAGCTTAAAAATGTACCATGTGCTTTTTGGCACTGAGGTATTCTTTCACCTAATATTTTTATTTTTACTGTTTTTCTAGTACCTGTGTGGAGTATGCTTATCATTTGTACTGGTTGTGTAACATTTAATTATAGCTTTCCATAATTTTGTCCTGTATTATTGGATATTGAGAGTTTTCAAAATTGCAGTTATAAACACCTCATTCCAACAACACCCTTGCTTCTAAATGCCACCTGTTTCAGGGTGACAGCTGTTTTCTCAGAAAAAGAAATTAACAATGTGGAGGTGGGGACAGCAATCTTGGCTTTGGTAGTGGACGTCATACAACCTGAAAACACACTGGTTGAAAGCACAGAAGAAAGAAGACAAATTGGCTGTGAGTTGAGGATGAGCCTGAAATACATTCTTTCACAGCAGGTGGTCAGGGACTTGGGGACTGTTTTACCAAGAGACACAGGCTACCCGGGGCAGAGCATAGCCAGGGACGGCCCAAGGCTGGCAAAGTGTGACCGCACATGAGCTGTGAGTGGTATTTGAAGCTGTGAGTTTTGCATATTTGATGGAGCAGATGCAACCGCACCTCCTCAGAAAGTAGCCATATACCAGAGCGCCGGCTATTTGCCAAGAGTGATCTGGGAGCGTTCATTTTCAGACTCCCCACCCACAACGGTATCACAGGGGCCCTGTGTTTGTTGCGAAGAGGCAATGTTTGATAGGGCTTCTGCTCCTAGTGAAGTGGAGAAATGTACTTATAAGGGCTAATATTTTGAGATTTGAAGTAATGACGTTCTTTAAACCTTAGCGCTGATGCAGATGAAAGCTTCCAGGAGCAAGTACTTGGTTTCAGCTGAAAGGGGGGTGGAGGGGCGGGTGGAAAAAAAACCTTTTGACTACATAAGAGTGATTTTTGTACATTATGGTGTGCCTTGTTTAATAGGAAAAATCTAGAAAGGAAATAGGTGCTGATAATAAATCTCTGAAACTAAGGTAATCTTTTTTTAATTTAATCTTTATTGTTGTTTTTCATTACCATTTAGACCCTTTTACCCTTTTCCGCCCAGCAATCACCACACTTGTCCATCAGTCCTTTTTCCTCTTTGTTTAATCCCTTCACCCTTTAACCTCCGTCCCCGCCCCCCCAACGTGGTCATCCTGCTCTTCATCTATCTATGAGTCTGTCCCCATTTTCCTTATTCAGTTTGTACATTAGATTCCACATATAAGTGAAATCATATGGTATTTGTCTCTCTCTGGCTTATTTCACCTAGCATACTCTTCTCCAGGTCCATCCACAGTCTCAGAGGACGAACTTTTTCTTTTTTATGGCTGAGTATTACTCCACTGTGTAAATGTCCCATAGTTGTTTTATCCACTCATAAGATGATCTTGTCAGTGGCAAGGGTAAGACTTCATCAGCTTTGTCTTTTCCCAGGATTTCATCTGATAAACCAGAATCATCCAGATTTTCAGAATGGGGATAAGAAGCTGTACAGTACAGTAAAACATATATGCTCTTCACAATATCCTCTGTGCCTCATAAACCTCTTACAGGGATCAAACAAGATGATGAATTTGAAAGTATGTTGAGGCTACAGTTTAAGACCATCACTTTTTCCTGATCTGCTTTCCATATTTGACAAACGTGCCAGGCACTTTGCTATGGTCTGTGTGGAGTGATACGTGATCGTCTCTGTCCTATGGGAAAATACAGCCTAAAAGAAGTAACAGACAAACTCACAAATGAGAAGCACTCTGGCTGCTCAGAAAACAAGGCAGTCTGTGTAGCAGACGTTTGGAAGTGAAGATCAGAGAACACTTGCAGGTGAATTCTAAAGAATCAGGAGGAATTGGGTAAATTAGGAGGGGAAGGATCACAGGCATGGGGAAGAGAGGATGCAAGTGCTTATGGGAGGCGAGGGCTTACTTATTAATGTTTATTTTTTGTTACTGTGGTAAGGAATATGAATAGTATGATGAAGATAATGAGATACAGGAAGAAATAAGGTGTTTATGGAGATGTGCAGTCATTAAGAGGTTTCATTCTGTAGTAACTTAAAGATTTAAAAAATCTTTACTTGGTAGGACTTGCTTTTGGAGATGTTCTGTCAGCAATGTGAAAGATTAGCGGGGCAGTGAAACTGAAGCCTGGAGGCCAGTTAGCAGCCTATTACCAAAGTTCAGGCAAGAGGGAGTGAACTCAACAATGGAAACCAGGAAAAAGGGATGATAGAGATTTAAAAGGTAAAAGGATTTCCTAAAAAAACTAAAGATCAACTGCCTTTCACTCCATGATACCACTGCTGGGATTATACCCTAAGAGTCCTGAATCACCAATGCAAAAGAACCTATGCACCCCAATGTTCATAGCAATGCACAATAGCCAAGTGCTGGAAGCAACCTAAGTGCCCATCAGTGTGTGAGTGGATCAAAAAACTGGTACATTTACACAAGGGAATACTACGCAGCAGAGAGAGAGAAGGAGGTACTACCCTTTGCAACAGCATGGATGGAACTAGAGAGCATTATGCTAAGTGAAGTAAGCCAGGTGGTGAAAGACAAATACCATATGATCTCACTTGTAAGTGGAACCTAATTAAAACAAACAAATGAGCAAAATGAAACCAGAGACTTGGAAATAAAGAACAAACTGTCAGTGACCAGAGGGGCGGGGGAAGGGGCAAGCAAAGGAACAGGAATAGAGGACTCATGGGCATTGGCAATGGGGGAAGAGTGACTGTGGGAGGGACGGGGTTGGGGTGAGCGATGGGGAAAAAGGCAGGACAACTGTAACAATAACAAATTTAAAAAAAAAAAAAGTAAAAGGACTAGATGCCATTTGACGGTGTGGAATGGGCTGAAAAAAGTAAGTATGGATGCAACAGTTTGAAGCTTTCTAATTTGCAGTTACCCAAGCTGTGGTACTCAGCTTGAAGCTTATAGCCTCGTAGGGAGATAAGTAACTTGTTGGAAAATCATATTCAAAGAGTGATTATCAATTAATTAGTATCTTTACAGAATTATTTAATGGCATTTAGTAAACCCTCTTCTTTTTACCATTCTCAATAAGGTAGGTAGAATTTTTAAAAATTAACTTGTAGTTGAACTTATCTCAATAATTTTGCCAGAAATATATATGTCAGAGGTTTGATTTAGGATTATTTTTAATGTTATGCCCTAAGAGGACTGGAATACGAAAATTCTTAAAAGATAAATTTATAACCTACCATACATTGTGCAAGTATACACAAATAAGAGTATTATTATTAATAATATCAGATAATAATAATATGGCAATTATTTCCGTAATGCTTTTGCTTTTTGAGAAGTACTTCAAGTATATTATTTGAACTACTCGACAACTTTTCTGAGGTAGATATTTTTCATCTCCATTTTACAAATGAATAAATTTGAGTTAAAGTTCTTAAGTCATACTTTTTACTTAGTATGAGCCAAAATTTCTGCCAATCAGCTTTATGAATGGAATGAGTGCCTGGTAGCAGGTCGTTGGCGCCGATAAAGTTGAGACAGCTGATGTCTACCTGCCAGAGGTGTCCTGCTGTGGTAAGTGGCTCCAGGAGGCAAGACTTTGGGCCAGATGAGTTTTTTGTGTTCAAGGATCAGAGAATCAGGGGATATGAAACTTGACAAGGATCTGGGGTTAATTTATTCCACCCTCTTTATTTGACGAGTGAGACCCTGAGGCCCAGCATGGTCAACACGTCCATGTTGATGTAAGCCGTGGAAACTAGACGTAGGTCAGTAGTTTCTAAATTACAGTGAACGGTTCTGAGGATCTTGGGGAAGGGAGAAAAAGGGGAAGAAAGAAATTAGTGGAGCATATGGTTGGCATAATGTCCCAAAACATGACATTTTGGGTAATATTGTATGTTTTAAACCCCTAACTTGGTCATAACTTGTTGCATCAGCAACAGAAAACCAACATACAATGTAAAAAGAAAGAACATGTACATGGAAAGTTATATTCCCATAAAAAGCAGTCCTTCACGCTGGAGTAAACGTGAGGGCGTACCGAGAGGGATGGTGCATGTTCTCTTGTCTCTACCTTTAGCTGGTCACAGAACCTCTAGTTTCTTCGAAAAACCCTTTCCTCAATGTCCCTGGGAGTCCTCAAGGCAGTGGAATACCTCCTAGATTTTCACCCACCCAAATCCAAGCTCTTCCACAGAGCTCACCATTTCCTGCTCTCTTGCTGTCTCATGTTCTCTCAGTGCCTTAGAAGCCCCGTTTAGGCACCAGGCATTGGTGCTGCCTCTACTTCCAGCTTCCATCAAGGTTGCTCTGTCTCCCGGTGCCCTGAAGCCTTTCATGTAGGCCCAGCATCCCATGGAGCCCCTGCTACCCACCTGTGGTGAAGCTGAGCTATGTTTTCAGATAAAGTTGGTAGAATCCTCTTCCTCCTATTTGTGGTAAATTCCTTTGGAATAGTTCCAAAGCAATGCTACTCAAGGTTTAATGTAGGGTTTTTTGTTTCTCTGTTTGTTTTTGGCTTGTTGGGTTTTTGTGTGTGAAATAACTCTACCAGTTGTACTTACAGTCTCCTTTCCCTAGGACTCAGTTAGAGATCATGAGGCCTTGGCCAAAGGACTTTAAGAGGCAGATGTAAATGCTGAACACCAAGCTATCCTTGTTACTGGGCAAAGCCTTCAAGCTCTGACTCTTTTTTTTTGTTTTTGTTTTCTGCTTTATAATGAATGCTTTCCAAAGGATTTCTCCATGCCTCATATAAATAGGTCTTAGGACTAATCACCCCACCAGACTTCAAGCTGGGATTCCTTACAAATGCAGAATTGTATAAGAGAAATTAAATAACACCTGAGTGGATGGCTGTTACAGGAGTTTAGAGGAAAGCAGGATCTAGCAAAGGTTCATGTGCAGGAAACAGTAGAATGAAGGGATGTATTTCAGTGTGATGTCCTGTTGTTCCGTGCTTAACACGAGCAGAGTGGAGGATGAGCACTCTTAAATGCTTATTGAATCAGCACTAAAGCAGAAATAACCATCTGACAGGGATGGTGGGACTGGAACAGGGCTGAAAACTAGTCAGAGGGCCAGAAATATGGACAGAGGTAATAGCTGAAATGATAAGGGAGTGAACGCTTGGGGAGAAAAGAAAAATATCAGATTTCTAACAGCTTTATTCATGAGTGTAATGAGTAGGACCTCCTGTTCACATCTTCTGTTCAACTAACACTCTATTTAGCATGTACTTAGCTGTTTCCATATCTTGCTATTTCCAGAGTTTTCTCTATCAAAAATTATAAAATCCTTAGGTCCTAGAGGTTATAGTTTATAATGGCTCCTTAATAATAACAAGATTTTTGAGCAGAATTCTGTGTATCATCAGAATGGATATCTAGCAATAGGCTAGGGCATCGCGGGACACAAAAATACGTAAGCCACAATCTCTGCCCTCAAGGTGAGGGTGCTTGGAGGAGTAGAGTGGGAGATTGCATAATACTGTTTCAGCCCGTTCATTTGGCTTTTTTTAATTAACTATGACGTAAAGGATGGGAAGAGCAATTGACTGATGAGATGTCATCATTCTTAAAAATTGAGGTAAGCTAGGACTGGTGTGACTCCATTGGTCGGGCATTGTCCCACACAGCAAAAGGTCACCGGTTCGATTCCTAGTCAGGGGACATGCCTGGGTTGGCAGGTTCCAGAGCACGTATGAGAGGCAACTGACTGATGTTTCTCTTTCACGTGGGTGTTTCTCTCCCTGTCTTTCTCCCTCTCATCCCTTCTTTCTAAAAGTAAAAAAATAAAATCTTTAAAAAAAACATAAGAAATAATGTAAAATTTATATAAGAGAAAGTTAACCATTAACCCTTTTAAAATGTACAGTTCAGCAACATTTAGTACATCTTATTCAACTTAAAAACAGGACTGAAGGAGATAAAAATTTTAATAGAGAAGACTGGACAACTATAGTACCTGAGTCTCTAAATACTCCACATTACAGTGCCCACTAACTCCTTCTGTTCTGACAGATGCCCCTTCCTGCTTGGTATGCGTCAATGCTGAACGAACTCGTCACCTATTTGAGTTATTGATGACCTATATTTCTTTAATTGAACTTGTTTTAGGTGTTAATATATAATTTGGAATGCCTCCATTTTTTTTCTTTAGTGTTTCCAATGATTGTAAATTCCGCGTGGACAGGTAAGATAATGCCCGGTTACTTCTGTGTTCCTAGAGGAGAGCCCAGTGTGTATTTAGAAAGCATATGCTAATTAATGATTGGTTACCTAGTTCTGGGATTTTTAAAAAGATATTATTTACCTATTTTTAGAAAGGGAAAGGGAGAGAGAGAAACACCCGTCAGTTGCCTCTTTCATGCACCCCAGCGGGGGACCTGGCCCACAACCCAGACATGTGCCCTGACCGGGAATCGAACCGGTGACCTATCATTTTGTAGGATGACACCTAAGCAACTGAGCCACGCTGGTCAGGGCTCTAGTTCTGGGATTTTTATTTCCACTTATTCCTTATGAATTTCCTTATGTCATAGCCGTGGTCAAACGATCTGATACGCCCAGCAAAAATTCGGCGTTGTGATTCTCCCTGGGTGGGAAGGATCGAGCTTAGCGTCCAAGTCTGACCATTTTCAGCGTCAATGAAAGCTGCTGCGATGGGGTCGGACTGGAGGTGGCGCTGTTGCACTTTATCAGGACTGACTCCATTTTTCACCTGGACTGACGTTTCCTTTAAACCCGATCATCTACCAATCAATCCCCGGGGAAGGGAATGAGTAAGTAGAGGAGCAACAAGTCCAGCTTTCACAGTTGCAGCAGAGGTTTCCGGCTGGCTAGTGTGTGGTGAGCCCCGGAAACCTCAGTGCCCACAGACTTCTCTTGTGGGGAAGCCCGCCCAAACTCCATCCTTTGCAGGCAGCCACGCCCCACAGGAGGGACTGCAAAGCATTTCCTCGAGGCTGGCACACCTTGCCCTACCCAAACCGGTCATTTTTTTTCTTTCTTTCTAGCTGGGCCTGTTCCATCTGCAACCAGAGTGACTGGAGGAGGGACACAGTAGCGAATGGAGGTTTGGGGGTACAAAGTTGGGTGAGGGGGAAGGGATGATGCAACTAGGGGTGGACTTTGGCCTTAGGGAAGCAAAAGAGGGAGGAGGCGGAGGGTGGGTTGGTTGTGAGCAGCTGTTTGTATTTCATGTGAGCCAACAATAATCCCCAGGTGAACGTAATCTGTATTTCTTTGTAAGCAAGCATCCTGTGGGTTTTGCCTTCAGTGTTCTTATAACAAGAGACAAAAGTTTCCTCAGCGATTTTGGCAAAGAGCAGCAGCAACAGGAAAGCCCAGTGATGCGGGGCCTCTGTGTATTCCTGGAGAGGGAGCAATGGGGTGAAGGAAGGCAGAAACCAACAGGGTGCAGGAATTACTTATCATAGGACTATAGAGCCCGGCAGGTGTGTGGCCTTGGGCTCACTGCTCTCAGCCTCAGCTTTCTCAGGTGTAGAGTCGTGATATTTAACTGAGATGCTTAAAAACTGTACAGTGTGATATGCTCTTCCTTGTTGACTGAATTTCTGTCTTCTCTTAATCTGTCTTTTCTCTGTCCTTTTCTCCCGATCAGCCCCTCAACCTCAGTCCAATTTTTTTTATCACTTTCTTTCCCTTTCATTTCTGCGATTGTGGCTGCCTTCTGTTATGAATCCTTTCCCCATTATAGTTGCTCCTACATTTCATGGCCAGCTTTCTTCCCACTACTTGGGGAGAGCCATCCGTTGTAGAAACAAAGGCTACTATAATGTGTAGCACACCCACCCTGAACTGCAGCTGGAAACGGCTTGTGTGTTCAGTCTTGTTTCCCCTTCTTAGTATATGACTCTCCACTCACAGCCAGTGAGGGGCCATCCAGGTCCTTCAGTGTGACTGACAAAGTATTTGCTTCACTGAGAACCATATACTCTGTTCAGTGCCTTCATCCCTCCATTGGTGTGCTAGGGCTGCCATAGAAAGTACCATAAACTGAGTGGCTTAGACAACAGAAATTTATTATCTCACAGTTCTGGAGACCAGAAGTGCCACACCAGGGTTTTGGCAGGGTTGTGAGGGAAGGATCTGCCCCAGGCCTCTTTCTTTGGTTTTTAGATGGCTCTTTTTGTGTTCAAATGGTGTGTCTCTGTCTTCCAACTTCCCCCCTTTGTAAAGACCCCAGTCATAATTGGATTAAGGCCTGCCATCAGGACCTAATTACTTCCATTACCTTCGTTATCCTTCAATTCCCAGATAAGGTCGAATTTCAAAGTACTGGAAGCTAGGACTTTCGACATCTGAATTTGGGGGACACCCAAATTTGGGGGCAGCACACTTCGACCCAGAACAATACCTAGCCCTCTAATTATACACACACTCAAAGAGGAAAGTTGAACACCACATGTACTTCAGTTTTCTTCTGCAGACACTGGGTTTTCCCACCTCTCCCGACCCCTCCCACGCAGCTCTTATAAGCATGTGCTCCACACTTCTATAGGGAGTTACCTGACTCTGCAGCTCTGTTTTGTTTTAACCCAAGTATGTTATTTCCCTCTTGCTGCACTAACAAATTACTGCAAACTTAGTGGCTTCAAACAACACAGATTTTTATCTTAGAGTGGAGGTTGGAAGTCTGAAAGGGGCAGGCAGGTCTGTGTTCCTTCTGGAGGCCACGGGGGAGCATCTGTTTCTTTGTCTTTTCCTGCTTCCAGAGAACGCTTGCCTTCCCGGGTTCATGTCTCTCCCCCTCTCCGCCTTCCAGCCACTTCCAGCCTTTCCCCTCTCACCTGCTGGCACCAACACTTCTGCTTTCTTCCACTTTTCAGGCTCCTGGCGGAGTCATTTCATTCATCTGCCTGCAATCTCAATTCCCTGGTGCTAGTTTAACACTATTAAAATCTAACACATTCATAGTTCCGGAGATTTTGAACATAGACATCTTTGGGGGAGTGCGGGGGGAGGTGGAATTATCTGCCTGCCACGTGGAGCTTTCAATGCCTGGGTTTTCTTTAATGGGTTTATTGTTCTGTTTTCACTCTGAGAGATCAATGTTTTGCTTGCTATGTGTAGTAAAAACTTTATATTCCTTTTATAGAGCACCCTGCCTAATGATAGCACTAAAAATATTTCTCCATAGAGCAGAAACCTGGGTACCTGCTACTTCCCAGATAACACTTAAAAATTACTCCCCATTCCCATTACACTTTTAGCATTGTAGTTTAACCCTTCATACCTAATGAATCTTTATGTTATTTTTCTATAAAAATGTATTTCAGATCCAGTGCTGTTATTCATGGGTGAATTTAGCTATGTATTTATTGAACAAGCATATGAATCTTGATATGGGCCAGTCGCTCGTCCCCCTAGGTGCTAAGGATACAGCAATGAAGAAAGAATACAATGATGAAGAAAATAGCCTAAGTCCCCGACTTCTGGTTCTCATGAAGGTGTCATGCTTTTTCTTCTAACTCGGTCACTTTGTTTTTGCTTTCCCCACCAACCTAGGCTGAGTGGTCTCAGCCCTCCAACATGCCAGCTGACTTCAGAGGTGGCTACTGCTCTGTGCCTACTTCTTGGCTCTGCTTGTAAAGGACCTAAATGAGCTGACTGCTCTTACGGAAGTGATTCTCTGGTTGGGAAGAAGCAGATAATAATAGGCAAGCTAATTAAGTCCTGAGTACCTGGGTTGGGGAGTCAGTGCTCTGTATTAGCACATCATTTCTTGGACACGGTTTCTAACTATGGAAATGGAAAGTAAAAGCAGCTAATGCACAGACACCAGTGTTGAGTTGAAAGAGTCCTGTCCTGAGTCCGGGACCTACAATCTGTTCAAAGCTCTGGCACTCTTTTTGTGAGCAAAGAACAGGCACATACCTCAGTGTCCTTAGTTATTTTATATTTTTTTCTTTTAGAAAATGAAGGGTTGAGATAGTCTGGGAAATTGATAACGATAGACAGTCTGTCTGGACCGTGGGGAGCAGGCTGAGGGCAGGGAACAGGAGGGGCTGCCAGGGGAAATAGAGCTACACCTTGGGAATGGAGCCTGGGAGCCAATTGTGCACTGAGCCACGCCCCTCAGGGGCAGAGGTCGGAGGTTTGATTACTGAGGGCGTGGTGTGCAGCTGAGCCAGGCTACACTTCTGTGGGTCTGTGAGGCTGCATTGCCCAGGTAACTCAGCAGGTGCCTTGTGGGCACTCTGCCTCCCATGCAGAGGTCCTACTCCTGACTGCAGATGCCCACCCCTCCTGCTAACGCTACCATCAGCTTGAGACACTGTGCGGGGTTTCCTGGATCCCTTTTCTTAGGCTTTTAGTTTGGTCACTCTCTGTGACCCCCGACTATTGGCAACTTACTGAGTGCAGGGACTAGGGAGTGGCAGGGCATGGATTTGCTGGAGTGCAAGGGAGTGTCCCTGCCCCCAGCCAAGATGGCAGCAGTGGAAAGTTCTTACAATGAACATGTACAAGCCTAGCAAGATAATTAGGTAGAGGAAAAAGCCCTTCTACCCCTTTCTGGTACTAGATTGGGGTGAGACCAGGGGAAGGCAGGCCCATGTGCCTTAGAAGTCAAAATGGTGGCAGGGGAGGTGTTGGAGCAAAGAGACCTGTCAGTCTAGCCCAGGGATAGAGGGGTTGGCTGGGAGGTGGGCCCACCTGAAGTGTGCAAAAGTTTGGGAAGTTCATTCTGAGAAAGCACCTGGCCTATCCCACACCCAAAACAAATATAGTTCCAGGGGAACAATGAAGTACTCCCTTGCTTGGCTCTTGCTATTCAGGACCTGCACTGGCCTGTCCTCTCCATGGGTCACATGACCTTAGCAGTCACATGGCACATGGCTTCCAGGAAGGAATCTCTCTTTCTCTCACTTGTACACCCAGTGAAATATTCACCCATGTGTTCACATGCTTTTCTGTCTGGGAGCACGTGATCTTGTGGCCCTGGCAGACCCATGGCCTTGGCTGCTCAGGCTCCACACACAGGCTCCAGGAGGGAGCCCGAAGCTGGACAGCAGCTGGGGACAAGCTATGCTACCTGGATGACTGCTTAGCAGCTGCCTGCCATCTCTAAAGGACAGTACTTTAAAATGGAGCAGGGACTCTGGGCCCTGCCTTTTGCTATGTCTTGTTGAGAATGGCTGGGTTTTGCTGGGGTTTGTGGAGGAAATGAGCTTTGGGATGGGGCATCCCTTGCTCTCCCAGATCACTCAGAATCTGATGAAAACGTCTCTCAGTTCTCATCAGTCTCTGCCTCTGGAGTTTGCCTTTTGTGTCAGTGGGCAGATGAACCCCCTTTTCAGTTTGATAATGAAATCTTGGGATTCTTCCAGGCTTAAGAAAAAAATGAGTATTTTATTTTTCAATTCCTCATAATATCTCCGAGTTTCCTAAGTAGAATAGTAATGAGGAGGTGGGTTAGAGTCTAGTCACCTCTGGATATGGAAAGGAAAGTGGGGATGGAGTGAAGTAGCTCCTATGCATCCCTTGACTTGAGCTTCTTTTTTTTGTGAATGAACTCTTACCCTCTTAGCTCACATGGCCTTGTCCACCGCCTTCCCCTCCCTACAACTTCAGCTGAAGTGGGCAGTGCAGATTCCAGCTTTATCGTGCTGTGAATACCACTTCCCAAGGCTGAGTCTTTAGGAGACAGGCTACACTTCTATACTCTTGGGAACTAAATTACTGGCAAGAATTACAAGTGAAAAGAAAACCCATTTTAATGTTTCCTTCTACAGAAGTTAACATCTGATAGACTCAGCCATTGTAAACTGACCCCTCTTTGTGTATCTAACAGTGGCTCTTAAAGTTGTCAGGTAGCAGAATACATAGACGTATTGTGCTATTTCTAGAACACTGATCTAAGTTAAAATGACCATATATATGTATATGTGTGTGTGTATATGTGTGTGTATATATATATATATAAAATTGTAGCAAATGCTAAAGGTTAAGGAAAAACTTAATGTTTCAAGAGGTACATTGTGGCCCTA
>VMDR010006641.1:0-44447 GCA_007922815.1 Macrotus californicus
GTCAGGAATGTGTCGTGGACCTAACCTAACCGTGCAAGACCAGACAGTACTTGGAGTTCCAATAAAAGAATTTTAACAAAGAAAGTGGATTTAGTATAAGAAATGCTATGACCAAGAACTTTATGAAGCTATAATTAGGAATCTTAGTGATAAATTCAAGCATATGCTCGTTATGTTGACAACAAATAATAAAGTCAATTACAAATCCCAATTAAATCTGCACAAGGAAGTCATAAGGCAAACATGAGGCCAGTTAAAATGAAACATGGCTTTGAGCATATGGTGGATTATAATTTTAAAAACTCATTTGATGCTAGAAACAATTTTTTTTTTCTTAAAACAGTTTTCTAGCACTGGCTGGTAATTATTCATTGTGTCTAGTCACGGGTCGTGGATCTATGGCTCAAAAACCTTATATAATAGCATAAATGCTATTTATTCGCAAATTTCTTATTCAGCATACAGACTAAGCATGGACATCCTACTTATATTTACAGAAAAGAATTAAAATTCTACCAAGCTTGACAGTTTTAAGATAAGGGTCAAGTTGACAGAAGTTACCGTGTGGTCTGGCAGACAGACGCGTGTGGATGCAGATCCCTATCAGAAATCAATAATAGTACAGAGTTACTTTCCAAACACGATGGATCCAGAAATGGAACTTACAAAGAAATGTAAAAATCATAAAAGTACCCACTAGACAAACTGCCAGTAACAATGAGGTAGCTAACCTCAGTGGAATAATAAGACAGTGAGTGAGATCAAGGTACAGTATATGAGTTAGGTAAATCTTTGACTTTTACGGAATTACAAATCCAGAAGTAGGAGTCTTAAACATATTATCTCAGAGATTTTAATGAGTACCAAAAGTAAAAATAGAAATAATTTAGTGTGTTTCTGTGAATGAGTGTGGTAGAAGACCTTTTCTTTATCTATGTTTTCTTGCACTGTTGGTTTGTTGGGGTTTTTTTTGCACCATATAGTAAGTGTACCATCGTGTCATTGTAAACATTTGCCATTTGCTCATCACTAAATGCCCCTGTCTATGGCCTCTGGGCAGCTGTATCGCCTGTGCTGGGCTCTTCGGGACAGGACAGAGGAACGAATCGATTTAGATGCACAAGAGGAAAGACAGGAAGAAGCTGATAATGCTGTTGACGAAGGTACCATTTGGTTTGAGAACTATCTTTCTTCTTTGATCTCTTTGTTCATCTCTCTAGTACGTTCACATGGAGTTGCTTGTAAGATTTTCTCTATTTGAAGGAGCGCATTAATACTAAGGATATGAAACCGTGTGTGATATAAGATGCAAATGGTTTCCCCCAGTTTGCCCCTTGTTTTGCTTTGTTTATTGGACTCTACGCTGTGGCGATTTTTCTATTTTTATATGACCGAAGTTATCTGCATTTGCTCGGGGATATTCCCGGAGGACAAAGAAGTCATCTGGAAAGGAGCTTTCTCTCCTGCGTTTGGTGATCATTTGTTTATCTTTCTTTGTCTCAGACGGCCCTGAGGAAACTCGTGGGTGTTTCAGGAAAGCTTATGATGCCTTCTGCGGCTTGCAGAAGAAAGGCCCCAGGCTGAGCAAAGAGGAGGAAGAAGCCCAAAAGAAGAAGCTGACAGACACCTCGGAGAAACCCCTGTGGAGGACAGTAGTGAATGTCAATGCCATCGTCCTCCTGACAGTGGCCGTCTTCGCCCACGGCTACTTTGCTTGAACTTTATCTGAGCCTCCAGAATATTTATTAAGCAGGGGATGTTATTGATTTTTCATGTTTAGAGCTTGTTGTGTTGCTAAAGGGAGATGAGCGATTGGTCATTTTTTTCCAATGAGAAGACTGTAGATCTGACTTTTAGCTTTGGTTGTTCCTCTGTGTCAATAAACAAAAAGAGAAAGAATCGATCATTCAGAAAGGCAGCGAGCTGACTCCCTATGTGTGCATACACTCGGAGAATTTACGTCTGAATTCTTTTTTTTTTTTATACCTTACCAGATAGATCGCCCTATGTTAAACTTGCTTCCTGCTATTTCCAGGGATTTCCACTGAGAAGGAACGGCTCTGCCAGCTCTGTTCCCCCTTGTAACCCCTGAAAATAGGACGTTCTCCCCCCCGACTTCACCTCACTGATCTCAAGGATTTGAAAAATATATTTCTAATTGTTGAGGGGAAGTGAGCCAGAAATGCCTGTTTTTATGGATATTTTTATGAACTTAATAGAAACTATTAACTTCTGTCTTAAATAAAGTCGTACCCCACTAAACAATAACATATCAAGCCATTGATTTTTTTAAACCACCTCATTAAAGTGTCATTCACATATCTTAAAATGCACCTGTTTAAATGTGCAGTTCAAACAGAAGCATAGACACGTAGAACAAATAGTCAGAGGGGAGGGGGTTGGGGGATTAGGTAAGAAAAGGTGAATGGATTAATTGAAGTATATATATACATATGACACACAGACACAGAAAACAGTATGGTGATAGCCGGGGAAAGGGGGCAAAGGGGGGATAAATGGGCAAGGAAAGAGACTTGACTTTGGGTGATGAGTACATGACGCCATGTGCGGATGATGTTTTATTCAGTTCTATACTTGAAACCCGTATGGCGCTTTTTGTTTTTTAAATATGTTATTGTTTATGCTATCACAATTTTCCCACTCTTCCCCTTCGTGGTTCTATTAACCAAGGTCGCCCCCACAAATTCAATGAAAAATAAGTGAATAAATAAATAAGAAAGTGTAGAGTTCAGTGTATTTTAGATAGTCACAATTGTGCAACATTAGCACAAGCTAATTTCAGACAGTAACATTAATTTATGTATTGGCATTGGTACCTGAATCTGTAACTTTCTCTGCCTACGTCTGAGCCGTTTTGACTTTCTAGGTGACCATTATCTGTAGGTAGGGTTATACAGGACCCAGCACAAAGAATGCCCCTTTTTTTATTACAAAATCTTTTATTATAAAAATCATAGGCATGTAATTCTCTGACATAACAATATCACCCTCCAGCACACCGTATGACATTTCAGGTGAAATGTTCTAATCAAAACTATAAATTATTACACCCATATTATTACCCCACCAACCACACTCAAGCTGGTGTTACTGCTGCCAGACCGTGGATATAGGTTTAAAAACACTGTTTGAGAAGTAAATCGACCCATTAAAATGGTTTTAATAAGTTATATTAGAAACACCTACCTAGGATATTGTTATGAAAAGTTAGACATGCTTTGGTCTATAGAATTATGTAGAATAGTCTCCACTGACGCCTTTCTCTTCCTTCCACTCCCACTAAGTCTCAGAACGACTGTTGGTGTAAAGCTTGTGTTAAAGCCATTTTTCTAGTCTTTGTGTGCCTGCGTGAACACACACATACTTCTACATAGTGCGGTCTTGTTTGATGTGTTGTTCCATGACTGGCTTTTTCACGTAAAGTTTATTCTGGAGATCTTTGCCTGGTAGCACATAGAGCTAACCGTCCCTCTTCTGAATAGTCACACACTATTCCACAGAATCATTTACCATAATTTCACCATTTTCCACTGAGAAACTTTCACACTGTTTTCAGTTACTTGCTATCACCAATAATATTTGACTGACATAATGTATATTCACCCTTTGGCCCATTAAGATCGCTTTATTTTCTTTAAAGACTGATTCCTATAAATAAATCCTGGGTCACTGGGTGTGAACATTTACTTTTCTAGCAAAATTTTCAAATGTATGTTCCAAAAAGGATTCGCCAATTTATCTTCTCACCATCAATGTATGAAAGTTCCTATTTACTCACATCCTTAATTACAGGGTATGTTATAAATCTAAAGTAATATTTGTCAGTTTGATGACTGGAAAACCATTTTATTTTTTAATTTGTGTTTCTCCAGTTATTCCTGAGATTCTGTGTACTTACACGGCACTGCTTTGTTGCATTCCATAAGATATAGTATGGTGTGTTTCCATTTTCATTTGTTTTGAGATATTTTTTGTCTAACTGTTTAATAATAACCAATGTCCCAGGCAATATTCCCTCTTATATATTATCCACAGAATATGACAGATACCTCTCTTATTGCTCTTCTGTCATGAAATTGAAATTTTGTTTCAAGATATTTTTTTTGCTTCCCTTTTGTTTCAAGATATTTTTGCTTCATTTTTTTTTCAAGACTTTTTTTACTTCCCTTTTGATTTCATCTTTGACCCATTGGCTGTTCAGGGGTGCATGGTTTGATTCCATATATTTGTGAATTTTCCAGTCTTATTCCATTAACTTCCATTTTCATGCCTGGTTTGTTTACAATTACATGACGGAGAGGAGAGATTGTCAACCTTTAGCCCATAAACACCAAGGTCTTTATCTCGGGTAAAACCCTGAATCTCTCTCTGAACCTTGATTTCTTCCAGGTGTAATGCAGACTTCATGGAACTGCTGTAAAGATTAGGTGAGGTCCTTTAACATTGCCTAAACGGCCTGGCCCAGAGAGGACGTCCAATAAATGCTAGTACTTTGTCTTTCCTCACCCCACCCCACTGCAAAAATTCCACCTATGCAAATGGCTTAGAGCCAGTGTATATATGATGCATGATGAGTGCCAAACATAAAATAGAATCAAGTGGAAGCTGGCAAAGTGTCAGGCCTTGGACCTCTAGGTGGGGTGAGGTCAGAACTCAGCAGATGGGCCCAGAAGGCCAGCAGGATGGGGATTTTCTGTGCTTTGGCATTGCGATGTGGCTTAGACACACCTGCATACCTTTGGTTTCAGAAAAGACTTTTGGTCCTGAGTCATCACTAAAAACCTCAAAATAGGGCCTAGGAAAGAGGTTCCCTCCAGTTCTACTTGCGTTGGTAATAAAATGAAGCCTATTTGGAAATTAATTCTAACTAGTTGTTTTCCAAGTAGGCTCCCCCAACCAGCAGCATCAAAATGGTCTGGGAACTTGTTAGAAATGCAAATTCTCAGGCCCTACTCCAGACCTACTGATTCGAAAACTCTGAGGGTGAATTCCAACAACCTGTGTTTTCGTAGAGCTATAGTGTGCAAATCACTGCTCTAAGCCCTTTGATTCTGAAATGCATGTGTATGTGCTGCCAGCACTCATGTGTGAAGAAGGTCCCTTTATCAGGTGACAGATGCCACCAGTTCTCCAAGCATGGGATGAATTGCATCAAATCGCCCGTTCTTTGAGTCGCTCTTAAGACTGCAAAAACTGGCTGGGTCAGGGATGCAATGTGGGGAAGTCATACAGACCAACACTCACCCGCATCCTCCAGAACCAGTCCAACAATGCTGCCCCATAAACCTCACCCACCCCTCCCTAGCCCCACCCCCACCCCCACCAACCCACCAGGGGAATGGTACCTCATTCAAACAGTTTACTTAAATCCAACTGAATGTTAGAAGGAGTTTTCTTGAAGTCAGGGGTGGTGTTAAGAAAACTCTTCTTCAACTAAGCACCTATGTGTTTTTCTCCCAGGATTTGTTTTGTGACACAGGACAGGCTGAAGCCCATTTTTTTAGGAAGTAGTGAGTGACTTCAGCACCAGCAAAGAGTGGGCTTTAGTGAGTTCCAGAGGTAGTTTCTTTAAGTAAACACCAGTGCCTGGCTCGGCTACACAGAACATGTCAAAGATCCCAGGACCAGCTTCACTTTGCAGGGTAGGAGGTCTGTCTTTTCCTTCGGAGAGTCATCCATATTTAAAGAAGCTTGTTTTACTTGATAGGGCATGATTTTTTTCAGCTTTATAAACTGAGTATTAATAAGCAATCACTCTGCCCCATAACACCCATCTTCCATTTGAAGAAAAGAATAGCTCTTCTCTACACCCTGAAATAATTCTAGTACAGCTTATCCCTTACTGGTCCCTGGTGACTCACATGGCTCAGTCTACCCTAACAGGATATTATCCATTGAAGGTAGAGTTCCTCACCTCTTGTTTACTAGAGATGTTGAAATTGAAAGTATTTCCAAACTTCCCTACATTTTTTTCAGGTTGCTATATTCTATATTCTACCCTCAACTGCCTCGGTGTCTGCTTTCTAATCCATGTATTACACCAACTAAAACTCACCACAGACATGGTCAGTATTTATCTGGAATCTCTAGAGAACAGGAAACTTGGATGTTATAGTTTTTAATGTTTATTTTTATCAAAGTACAAGAATACATTTTAATTATCGGACTAAATGCAGTTTAATATAACATCAGTATGTCATCTCTCATGTATATATCTCCCATCCCCTTGTCCAAGTGACGTCATCACATCCAGAGGAGGTAGGGAGATACTATGAGCACCAAGGTTCCCATTTTTCGAACAGAAAAACACACAGTTGAGACAACATAATTTACCACAATATACACGATGAATCATTGGCAAAGTCAGACACAGAATCCAGGACAAACTCGATAGTTTGTGCCCATTCCATCCATCAGCATCAACTCTGTCCCTCTATCCTCTCAAAACTCAAAAATACCACAAACTCCACACAAAGCTGCCTACACTGAGCAATGCCAGCTACCTGAAATTCTCTACTTTTCCATCTTCTCTCCCTAACTTAAGAGGAATATAAGAGCACCTCAAACAGAGATCTCTGGGTTTCCTTCCATGAGAACAAGTCACTCCTTCACCTGCTGAACCAATTTTACATGCAGGAACCACTCTTAGCTCCGCAGAGCCTCAGATCCCACTCTTTCTAAGCTGACCCGAAGTCAGTCAATACGGCCATCCTGAGTTTCTTCACTTTAATGAGATTATATTACAATATGACTAAGATTTCACAGGTACACTTGAAAGAATGATATTTAGCTCATTAAATTTAAGTTAAATTTAAAAAATTTCTCTAGAGGAAACAAACAAGTTCAACAAGAAATACACTGCCCTCAGCTAAAAGTGCTGAGCACTACCACACGGAACGGAGAGCACGAGCCCTTAACCTTGGTCAGTGGATGATCGCCAATCCAGACAACGGAAAAGAGTACCGTCTGTGGTCACGTGACCTCATGTGGAAGAGGAGCTCGGGCTAATGGTTTCAATATTTCAGGAGAGCACGGCTGCTTTGTGATGACAGACGCCCCAAGAGGCACACTTGCTCTGTGATGTGACACAGAGTCGACTTCTAAGCCTGCACGTCAACATCCACACCAGGAGGAAGAGTGGCCTCTGGAAAGTGCATGATAGTCACTCCAGTGAGTACTTCGTGCAGCCACAAAAAGAGAAGAACCGAAAACAGAGCAGGAGTTTATAAATAATGCCCATACTGTTTAGTCCACAAACATCACTGAGTGGCTAAAACATTCCAGGCGCAGCGAATGCCACGATGCATAGAATCTCCAACATGAGGAACCCCCAGTGGACATTTTTAAGAAACCCAGCAAATCCTCGTGACTCAAGATTGTCTTCCCCCAACCTACCCACTGGCCTTGGGATTTGTTGACACTTTGCTCACTATCATTATTGTTGACCAACTAACTACTTTTGAAAGATTGCCTTGTAGTTTGTTTGTTGTCTTTTCTCTGACCTTCAAAAAAAAATGCCTATCTTATAGTAGCAATATTCCCATTAGGCTTTTTGCTGCTTTGGGGCAAGTCCTACTCTCAGGCCCCTGTTCTCTCCTTCAAAGAGCAAATGCCCAGATAAGGACCCCATCAAGCTCCCATCCTCAGCTTCAATGGGTTTATCAGTTTCTCAGATTCATTTTTCTTGTGCCAAGAAAAATTTGACAGGGATATGATGGGGAGTCAAATTTTTCTTTAAAAGAAAATTGAGGAGAATCAGATAGGGCAAGTGGCAGGAACCAGAGAGGCCACAGCTCTGAAAAATAACATTCAAGGGTCACAATGTCGACATGCTGAATCTACCTGAGAGAGATGTGCATTCGACGTCCTGAGACTTCTGTTCCTTAGTCTGCTTTTTCAAGAATGAGTGGACGTTTCTTCTGTGGCTCTGATATGTATACCTAACTATATCACACTGGCCTCAAATATATAAGTTAACAGCAAATTAATCACTTTTATCCAGCTACCTTATAATTACACATGTGTACATTAGTCAACTGGTCAAAATTTACAACTGGCTGGTTTCCCTTCAATACCACAAAAAGGGACAAAAGGGAGGCAAAATAAATAGCCCAGCCTTTAGGAGAGCAGTCTGCAGCAAAAGGCAGGACTCAGGCAAAGTACGCGTGGCAGAAGACGGCCACGGCCAGCAGGATGATGCCGTTGATGTTCACTACTGTCCTCCACAAAGGCTTCTCGGAGGTGTCTGTCATCATCTGCTTCATGGCTGCCTCCTCTTCCTTTGTCATCTTGGGGCCCTTCTGCTGGTCTAGGCCACAGAACAGGTCATAGGCTTTCCTACAGCATCCTTTTTTCTCCTCGGGATATTCTGCGTTGGGGAAAAGGAACAAAAGAATTGTTGGATACAGAAGCAGGAGGAACTAGAAAAGGTTTCCCAGGGGTGGAGGGAGAATGTCAGATCACGGAACAGCTGCCACTCTGCAGACACTTCCCAGTTTTCTTTATTCACGGGAATGGAAATGGCACAAAATGTCTGAGTCAACTCAGTTAATTACACCACATTGTTATGATCAGCTAGCATATATTTCATCTCTACCAGACCAAATGCAAACACGCCTTGATTTAGAACCATTGGAAGCAAACAGGGAATAATAGTTTGTGGCAGACAGAGGTTAACGCTGGGCTGAGCGCTGCAACACCTCTGAAACATCTGAACATGTCTGTTTGTTACATCACTGAAAAGCAATGAGAATTTTGTGACTCCAGAGCTCATTGGTTACACCTGGAAATTCCAAGGCTTTGCAACAGGTCCGGCTGTGGAATAAGAATCAGTCTGAATGGGGCAGCAGTGATGACACTTCCAGGGCTTAAGAGCTGATGTTGACTATCAACACTGCCGACTCCAATCATCCAACTGGCCTGCCACTCAGAGTGGATGCTCACCAAGCATCTGTTTCTTAGACAATGATGAGGGTGACACCCATTGTCTATAAAAGCCCTCTAGAGATCTTAGTTTATTGTACTTGAAGGTCAGGGTGTTCAGTATGATTTCACCGTGAGTTCATCCAGAAACAACAGAATTCAAGTACTGCCATGAACCTCAGAAGTCACTAAGCCAATGCTCTAGCCAGTGGGGGAGTCCCCTCTAGGCATCCCTGACAGATACACATTGCTGCTCACCTCTTTCCAAACAAACTTAGAAAACTTTTCCTTAGTTGCAAACATAATGGTATAATTATAGCCAATTCTATTGTGGAGCATTATTTCCTTCAATGTTTTCAACAGTGCTATGAAGTATAAGCTATCATTTAGAATACTTTTACGTGATGAGGCTGAGCTTTAGAAAAATGAAATAATGTGCCCAGGGTAGTAGGTAGAGAAGTTAGGATTCAATCTAAGTTCTTCCTGAATCCAAATCCCACAATCTATCTCTACGCCATTTTGCCTCTTTACTTTGAGTTAAAATGGGATGAGTTCTATCCAACCAAGTCTTAACTCTGGTGCAAAAAACAAGCAAAAAAAACCCAAAAACCCTAATCTCTTCTTCCACATTAAAACATTCAAAATATTCCTCATGTATGTCCCTTTAAAATCTATGATATTCTCACTCAGTGTGGGGACATTTCTGGAGATGGGAGAAGTAGGGGGCATGTTCACTCCAGCCTGCTCCAGGGGAGCAGACAGGTGCTGCCTTTTTCAGCACCAGCACCAGCTGCCTATGGCTCCAGGCAAAGCCTCTCTATTCCAGAGCATGAATTTACATGTCTAAAATGAGGTGATAAGACCAAATGAACTCGGGGCCCTTTCCAGAGCTAGGATTTTGTGATATCCCTGATGGCCAGGTTCAGAACGTGTTCTGCTGTATCTGTACTCCCTTCAGATGGAGTGATGAGACCTTCTGCCCAACACCAGGTAAAGAACATACGACCTCGAGCTCCTACATTGCCATACACCACACATCTCCACAACTATCTCCACAACCATCTCCCTGTAAAAAAGGAAAGTTGCGACACAGAAGCTGAGGAAAGCATGTCTGTATGATCAGGATGAATCTCTGAGCACTGACTAGAAATTATCTCACTGGACTTCCAGAGAAATTTGGTTTTCTAAATCTGACGTGGTAAGCCAGTAGGACATAAGACCCCTGAGCCTCTATCCCACCCCCTGATGTCATCAGGACCAGCCACAACTTTGACTCCATCTGCTTTCAGTTCACAAGCTATGTCAGAAGAGCTCTGACTCTTCCCTGGTCCCTGACCATGCCCCAAATCAAGTCACGGTGGCAAATTCCTCACCCACCCTTAATCACTGAGATCTGTAAACTATGAGGGGTGAGGGAGCAGGGATGATTCTGTACCTCCCTCCTGCCCTTGACCAAGCCTCAGGGTGAATACCCCCAAACCCATGTATTCATCTCACACACATCCCACCCCACTCCCGACTCCCCCTGGGAGAGAGATCTGAGCTCTGATAGAGGCATGTAGTGAGGGCTTCAGTAAAATGGTCTTACTGATGTAGGAGTAAATTTTTAGGGCTTGAGAATAGCCTCTGAGTCATGACTCACCTATTTCAAGCGTCTCATCTGGAACTTCCTCGCGGATGTTTTCCTCTTCTGCATCTAAGTCAATACGCTCCTCTTTGCTGTTGCGCAGGGTCCAACACAGGCGGTAGAGCTGTGAAGAAAGCAGAACAGGCTGGCAGAGAGTTCCAAACAGTGTCTCAGGCCAAGCAGTTGGGAGAACAAAGAGACACGCATCAAGAAGGAAAAAGGAATGTGGCCTGTCGGCATCAATAAGAACATATATAACAATTCGGATCCATAGCATTACATCTAAATATGTCAGGAACTTAGATGTAAATCATACACATGTACACACTCGCCCATATGCTATATGCATATTCTGAGGCTAAGGAGCTGCCTTGAGTACAGAAATGTTTTGAATGAATGAACTCTTGCTACACATAATCAATGAATTTGTTCCTTTTAGCAGCAGTTCTGGGAAACAAAACAAGACCCCCATCTGTCCAGACCAGCAGTGTAAGATGATGTGTTTGTGCTTTGTGTTTGTCATATTATGGGGAGAGAACTTATAGAACCGTGGGCCATTTACAATAGGAAAGAACTGGAGGCAGAGTCTCTATTGACCTGAAACCAGAAACTTGAAGTCTGAAAACCAATGCATTGTGTTCATCCCACCCACCTTGCTTTCTCTACAGAAGCCTGAAGCCCAAAGGTGCCTGGGGCTGCAACACTTGCAAAGATGGGGATGTCAGAAAGAATTACTACAACAGGAAGCTTGTGGCAGATTCAGCAGGTAAACACGGTGCTTCTGCTGCTATAAAAGCAGTTTTCTTTGACATTAAGTTTGCTCACAGCTTTGAATGTTTGGCAGTGAGACTGAAGATCTGTTACGGATTTCATGAGTCCCTGTATTTATGTAGGTGTAATGGGTTAACAAAACCCTTCGTCTTGCTCTATGGACAAATATAATTGGGTTAACTCTCTAAACCTGAAAAAGGTAAAATGCCAGGTGTATTAGGTTACCAGAATATATTGCTTGGGGGTTGGGGGAAGCTTATAACTAATCATCTCCATCTGCACTGGGAGGGCTGTGAACGTATCCTAAACCGAGGGCGACATCTAGAGCCAAAGAGGAGTACTTGCCATTTTTGAAGTCTTGAATCAATTAGACTTTAGTATTGTTTGAAATTTTCTGATCTGTGGGCCACTATTTAGAGGCTTAATAGGGAACGTTAAAGGGTAAATCACACTTCAGATTTCCCTGAGTGTGGTGATTTTTGTAAACTAGGTATGTCTCTTGCTGGGGCCCCTGGAAGTTCTGACCATGGATTAATAGAAATATAAGAAATATAAGTTCCTGTTTGGGACGTGAGCATCTAAGCCAGGGTGGCCCCTGTGCTGCCCATGTGACCGCACACCCTTGCACCTAAGCTGTCACTTAGGGAGCATGATTCAGAGATGAACCTCTGGACAGAAATGTGGAGTGCATGAGGACTCCTGCTGAAGACACGTGATCGACACTGCCCTGCCGTCACCCCAAGCTTCCTATCCCGTGTCCTTCTACAGCACCCCACTGGCAAGTCCGGACTGTTTAGTCATGTGAGTGTGTGATGTCTAGTTGTGCTGAGGGCGACCAAGACGGGTACGCAGCGTGCATGTGAGACAAGGGCAGGACAGGTCTCCCAGGTGGATACTCACGTGCTTGTCTTCAATGGGCTTGGTGCAGAGGGAGACGGTCACGATGATGATGACAGAAATGGCAAAGAGGATGATGGCGAAGTACAGGTAGTGCACACCACAGATGATCGTGGGACAGTTGCTGGGCTGCATGCAGCTCCCGGTGCCATAAGCAAACTCGGCGATCATACGGGACACCCCAATCAGAAATCCTATGATCAGTCCCCAAAAGGCTCCCTGTGGAAGAAAACCTGGGGTCACCAAATGCTGAACACACAGTACAGCTGTGCACTTCTGAGGGACAGAGGCAAAAGAACAAAGGTGAGAGAAGCAATAGCCCTAGGCCCCCTGAAGCCCACACTCCGGAACCCCCGGGAGGGTTGTGTCAGGCCTCGGGCGGGCATCACGTGGGTCCTGTTCCAGTGATGTGATTTCAGCTGGGTCACAAGACAAGGATTCATGATACAATGGGGCAAAGTGTCTAAGAACCGGTGAGAGTATCACCCCAAAGCCTTACTTCCAAAAATTCCCTTTAACTTTAAAAATAACTTGCATCTCTCTACCTGCAGCTACTGTTACCATTAGTCTCCAGATTTAGACACATTTAGATGCAAAGCAATTGTGAAATAATTTGTATTCCTCCAAGACATGGAAAAGGCAATGGGTCATTTGGACGTAGAAGAGAAAGGAACTTTTACATCAGCCTCTTTTATAAATTCAAAGTCACTGTTTTTAATTTGAGAATATAAAATTGTTCTAGGTGTTTTTACATTAAATTTTGGGTTTGCATATTAAAAACAGAAGTCTTTTAGAGACTAGAAATGTTGGGCAGGATTTTTCAGGGATTTGTTTTAACTCGTTCTTTCCCTTCCTTCCTTCCTTCCTTCCTTCCTTCCTTCCTTCCTTCCTTCCTTCCTTCCTTCCTTCCTTCCTTCCTTCCGTCCTTCCATCCTTCCTTCCTTCCTCTTTCTCTCTTTCTCTTTCTTATCAGGCTTCACCTACAAGACCAGGCTGAATCTAGAGGCCACATTTTAAAAGGACCAGTGACAAAGTAATGTGAGCTCATAGGAGGGTGGCCAAAAAGAGCCTTCATGCTTTTGTTGAACATTGATCTGAATAGTCCCTTTGTCAGCCGTCGCTACTCCCGCACTTGATATTCCATGTGCACTAAATGACCAGCTCTTCTTTAAACATGCTGTGTATGTTTCAGGCCCAGGTCTTTGCACAGGTCATTCCCTCTACCTAGGAGAGCAAGGCTCTTCCCTTATCCTAACCTGCATGTCCCCCCTCCTCTGAAGACAGAACTGGGTGGGCACACCCTCCTTGCCGTGGTGGCAGCACTGTGCACACACCTCCAGCCAGCACGGATCACAATGCTGTGTAGCTTCTCACAATACACAGTCACTTCTCAGCCTCCTCATCTGAATTGGGTGCTCTCCCAGGGAAGGAACCAGTATTCTCTCCCTTTGTGTTGCTAGTGCCTCGCCCCATGTCTGGCATCAGGAAGTGTCTGCTAGATGAATAAATGGACACGGAGAGAGGAAAAGATGTTTCCCATTTATCGTCCGTACATTTATTCGGTCATATAAATGATTTCCTGACTTGACTTTGTGTGAACAGTATCAATAAAACTTGCTAAGGCTTTCCTTCTTTTCTGGCAATCAGCCTCTTCCTGTTCCTTTAGTCTTCATTCTCAAGAGGTGCTTGAAAAATCTGGGGGCCTTTGACATTTTCCTCAAGACTCAGTGTCACCCCTCAGCATACACAGTGCCTGACCAGTCCAGAGAATCACTTTGCAGCCTCTGTGTGCTGTTCTCTGAAGATTCTAGATCAGGGTTTCTCACCCTCATTTCTGGACATTTGGGCTGGATAATTCGTTGTTGGGGTGGGGGGCTGTCTTGCATATCATAGAATGTTTAACAGTAACCCTGGGGTTCACCCACTAGATACCAAAAAATTCCCCAAATCATAACAATCAAAAATGATCCCAGACATCGCCATATGTCCCGTGGGGGAGGGAAGAATCATCCCCCTCCCCTGGTGAGGACCTCTACAGTCTACCCCAATTCTTAGCCTTATTTTTTGAAAGCCCTGGCCCATTGCTGAATTGAATCTGCTCGTGGCCCACCGCAATACCCAGCTAAGCTTCTAGCCACATGTTCCTAACTTATATTTTAGAAGTCTCCCAGTGAACCAGCCTCGGCCAAGGCCAATCGCTACTGAAACTCATCCCTTTGTGTGCTCACTTCTCTAATTTGCCAAGATCACTTTCAGGTCCAATTCTGATCTCCCAGGGGTCTTTATCTGTGCACCCAGTTTTGTGTAACAAGCAAATCTGGACTACCTCCCTAATAGCAAATGTCGAGTGAAGAGAGATGCACGCGGTGACTTAGGCACCTCAAAGCTGGGTCACTCCAGGGAGGTATTTCCCTGGTGTGCATTTGTTTCTGTCCTACTGGGAGAAAGGGGTCCTCTCCAACCAAACACAGGTCACCATTTAAATTGGTTCACACAGTCAGCACCCCCACGGCTTCCCAGCCCTCCCCAGGCATGCACACGGTTGGATACAGAGACAGCTGAACAACAACCCAGTCAGAAGCCATGTCCAAAGGAATCGTTTTCAAGGTGCTTCAGAACCTGCAAAGGCACCCCACTGGTGACCCACACTCTTTAGCCTGGCTTTCAAAGGGGCATTGCCTAATCTAAACTTAACCTGCCTCTCCAACTGTGTCTTCTTTTATCCGCACACACTAATCCCCTCTCCAGCCAGGTGAGATTCCTGACAAGTGTCTCACCTTCTGCCCTGTCCTCCCTCCTCCACCTCCAAGTTCCAGTCAGTGTTGTTCTCTCTGCCTTGAATGTCCTCTCTTCCCTCTCAGTCTCCGCCTGTGTTAACGTAGCCTTTCTAGGAATCCCTCCATACGAATTTTTTGTGCCACCTTTACCCCTCGATTGCTAAGCTGTTTTGCACGAAAGTGCTTGAGCACCTTCTCTGGGCTCTGATAAGCGCTGGCTGGGTAGCCGAGCTCACTGCAGAACCAGTGGAGGTGACCTGAGCTAGGGCTTCTTCTACAGCTGCTCGCCAGGACCTGCAAACTTCCCAGAGAGAGCCGTGTCGCTGGGGGAAAAATCACCAAGATTAGATGGAAAATGTACATCATTAGCTGGGAATTAGTTTGGAACCTGCAGTAAGGAGGAGAGGGGAGTCCAGGAGAATGTGAACCTGTGAGAGTTCCATGGCCCTCGGAAGCATTCCCATACACACCCTCAGCAGCGCATCCGTTCCAGCTAATTGAGATCTCCTGGGAAAATCTCTCCCACAGAGAATAGGCAAGTCCAGGTGGGCATTTCTGTGCCTGAATGGGCCTTTCTGGCTACACATGAATGATACTTACCGGCTCATTGACTCTCTTGCAGAAAATAGCAAGCAGGAAGACAGCAGCGATGGGTGGTCCCAAGTAACTCGTGATGGACTGGATGTAATCGAAGAGCTGCCCACTTTGTGCAGACTGCACAATGGGCACCCAGGCGATGCTGATGCCAATCAGCGCCAGGATGAACAATCTGAAATCAAAGTCCCCAGCAGTGTCAATAATGGGCTCCACGTGAATAAATATACACAGTTGTATATCTAATACATAAATAACTAGCAAATATATATATAATGACACAGCAAGGAAACATAATTAGCAAATTCATTCTTGAGGCTTTTTTCTTTCATATTCTGCCTCCTTGGGAAAGGCGTCTGTGCCTATGAGTAAGTGAAATGCACTTGACTTTCAATAGCAACCTAAACCAGCCACTACCATGAGAGAGCCCCACTCTGAGAGACAGTACAGTATAGGAACACAGATGTGAACTCTGGATCCAGGCAGTCCTGGATTCAAATGTTGATTTTCTCTGCGTGACATAGGACACCTTGCTTTACCTCTCAGAGTCTCGATTTCTCCATCTGTAATATGGGAATACTATAAATGAGCTTACAAGGTTGGAATAAGGATTAGCTATAGTTAAACAAATAGTAGGCAAGTAGTAAGCACTCAATGCATAGTAAAGACTATAATTACTATTTTGTTCTCCTTCTTTTTACCCTTCTCCTCCTTCTTCTTCATAATAAAGTTAAAATCATAAGCCAAGAAGACTTTCTAAAGGAACCATCTGGATAGAAAGGAACACTATAGGTATTTCTCTCTCTCCTCCAATTGAATTTCATTTCAAACCCTGAAAAGATTGAAGGGTCCCCTTACAAGTCCTCTTACTGGTACTCTTGATTTAATTAGAAAGAAGACTGTGATTTCTTTGCCTCAATTACCTGAATTGAAGACAAAAAAAAACATCTGAAAATAACCTTCGTAAAACACCATTTTCACTCACATATTTCTCTCTCTAGAATGCTATTCCTACCGCCCTCCACTTATCCAAACCTGTCCCAGCATTGTGGACTCAGCTAAGGGTCTTCCTCACCCGGAAGCCCTCCCTAATTGCATGCCACACTCACCTCTGGCTTCTCTGAGCCCTTGATCTCTCTTACAGTCCCCACAGAAAAGTATGGCATTATTTCATGTAAGTGTAAGCTTATCTAGGCAGGGACAAGCCCCAGGGCTGTAGTCACAGCAAGCGCAAAAATGTAAGTCCCAACATACTCTCAGAACCAAAGGTCTAGCTCTGAGCAAAGCAACAAAATGGCTCTCTTCCCATGTTGCATCTTGAGCCTTATAAATAAGAGAAAAAGCTCCTTTCTAAGGAAAAATTCGTCAGGGTAATGTTGTTGCGTCTTGTGAAGCAGAGTAGTAGCCTCTCACCTTGTCACCTGAGAGTGACCTGTCAGTTTTCCTTTCTTTCCTTTGTCCTAATCTTGATCATGAGAACAATGAGGAGCCCCTGCCCTTCCTGCACTCACTGGGGACCTTTCCTTTGACTGACTTCCCAGGTACTTGTTCCATCTGCCCCAAGGATGTTGACCTGCCACAGCCCTACAGAGACGTAGCAGGGCTCCTGCTCGTCCTCTATTCAGACATCTGATCATGGATAGTCATGATAGTGAGCACGCCTGACCCACATGCCAATGCTCACTGCTTTTCATACCCTGTTGTGTCCATTAGTCCATTGATAACAACAAAAGTGCACATGGACCAGTGTTTTAGAGTTCACAGAGCACATTCCCAAGCTCAATGTCACTCGACCCACACAGTGGCCTTGCAAAATGTTGTAGCAAAGGATCAAGTCACTGGAGGCATCTGGACCTCAAAGATGGACAGTAAGGAGAGCTTCAGTGTGGAGGGCTGAGGGGGACAGCATGGGGAGGTATAAAGGACCTCAGACAAGGACTCAGTTGGGGTTCCAGTCATGGCCCTGCCATTGTCCCAGCTGCCTAGATTTAGGCAGGATGACCCTTGTTTTCCTCATTGATAAATTGAGGGTTAGATTAGATCATTTCTGTTGTCACTTCTCACGTCAGAGGGGCATTGTTTGATGATCTGTGATTTAAAGTTGATGTTACTGGAGGCCAACTATAGTCACAGAGGTTACTCCCATTCTACCCAACCATCCACCAGGCTTCTCTAGCTTGATGGAACCTCTGTAATTATTCAAGCTTCCCTGGTGTATGTCAGGGAGAAGCTGCATTTACCTTCCTGCAATCATGAGCTCTTTCTCTGATGCCTGCTTCCGAATCTTGGTGTAGAGGTCCATGGTGAAGAGGGTGCTGGCGCTGTTGAAGATGGAAGTCAGGGAGCTCATGAGGGAAGCCAACATGACTGACAGCATCAGGCCTCGCAGCCCTGGGGACAGAGGAGGTAATGAGTGGTACGCACGGCACTTCAGCTCTTTTGACCTGGAAGATGTGTGGACTCAGTGTTTGTTTGCCTTCTGAAATCACACCATGGTTGGTCTTTGATCTCTCCAGAAAGACTAGACATTTTAAAAAATGGCTTGTGGCTTTGCATATTGTAAACCCCCAGCAGTCAACAAAGAGGTAGGGACAAAAGATACATGAGGTTAACATTTTACAGTTGTATAATGATGGTGGTGATGGGCGTGTGTGTGTGTGTGTGTGTGTGTGTGTGTGTGTGTGTGTGTTTCCACCTAAGGGGACTTTTATAAGATCTCTCACCCAAAAGATTCATAATATAGCATAAATGTTTAAACTAGGATTCAAGAAAGTGAAAAGCCAACCCATAGAAAGGATGAAAATATTTGCAACTCATATACCTAATATGGATCTAGTATAAAGAATATATATAGAACTCCTACAACTCAATAATAAAAAGACAACTCATTTACAAATGGCCAAAGGATCTGAATAGACACTTCTCCAAAAAAGATGAACAAGTAGTTAATAATCACAGGAAAAAATGCTCAACACCAGGGAAATTTAAATCAAAACCACAATGAGCTACTCCTTTGGACCTACTAGAGTGGCTATAAAAATCTTTAAAAAGACAGATAATAACAAGTGTGGGTGGGTATGTGGACAAGTAGAAACCCTCACACATTGCTGGAAGTCATGTAAAATGGTACAGCCACTGTAGAAAACAGTCTTGCAGGTCCTCAAACAGCTGAACACTGAATAACCATATGACCCGTCAACTCTACTCCTAGGTGTCTAGCCAAGAGAAATGAAAGCATGTGTCTCGACAAAAATGGGTACCTGAATGTTCGTACCCATATTATTTATAATAGCTAAAAAGTAAAAACAACATAATGTCCATCCACTGCTAAATGGATAAACAAAATGTAGTGTATCCATGCAATGGAATCTTATTCATCCATAGAGAGGAATGAGGTACTGATATATGCTACAACCTGGATGAACCCTGAAAACATCATGCTACGTGGAAGAAGTAAGACACAAAAAGAATACTGTATGATCCCATTTCTATGCAATGTCCAGAGTAGACAAATCCAAAGGGACAGAGAGGAGATCAGTGGTTGCCAAGGGCTAGGGGGCTGGGGTGAGGCATGGAGTGATGGCCAAAGGATACAGGATTTCCATGGAGGGAGACAAAAAATATTTTTAATTGATTGTGGTGATGGTTGTTCAATTCTGTGAATATAATACTAAAAACTATTCATTGTATATCCTGAGAAAATCATATGGTGTGTGAACTATAGCTCAGTAAAGTTATCTGGAGAAAGAAAAGGCAAGGCTCTATCTCCAGCTGACCCTGGGAAAGTCATACCAACCCAAGAGCCTCATTTCTCGGTGGGATAATACTATACCTGCCCAAATCAGAATAAGGAGTTGCCATTTTGGAATTTTTCCTGGTCATGAAAAGCAAGGTTGGCTGTAATCTCTACTACTCTTTCCATACCAAGGAGAGCACAGGGTTGTCCCGATGGGGCTGGAAGGCCAGGCCGGGCTGAGGGCCCACCATTGAGAGGACAGCCTCAGAATTAAAGGTAAACTTAGGGCTTACTCAGGCCTGCCATCTCTCTGCTACATGAATCCCTGCCCCATTCTCTCTGCCCAAACCCTCCAGCAGCAGGAAACCCACTGCCCCACAGGGAGTCTGCCCCTCCTGGGCAGTCCCAACTCATCCGAGAACTGCCTCTGGATAACTGCCTCTCGAGAGCCCCAGACACAGCCCTGCAGCCACGCCTCTCTGTCACGCACGATGCCCTCTAGCACCACGTGCAGAGGCCCAGTCCCCACCCAGGGTCTGTCTGTGATCCAAAGAACCAGCAGACACCCTGTACAGAGACCAGTGCAATCCAAGCCGGAACTCCAACAGAGTCATGTGACTCATACTAATTGCCAATTTAATTAATAAACAGCCCAGCTAAGTGGAATAGTTAACTATTACCCCCATGTTTATAGAATTTGAATCCAAACTGTTTGCCCAAGGTCATGCATCCAGTGTGTGGTTTAAAAGAAAAAATTTTGAAGACCATCCCAAATTCCTCAATTCCAGCCTTGAACAGAGTTACACAAGCCACACACCGAGTTTCTATGTGGCTTGGAAAAGTCACTTTCCTTCTGTGGACCTCGGTTTCCCCAATTGTAAGATGAAGAGCTTTGATTAGACGATCTCTATGTTTTCTTTCAGTGATAAAATGTTATAGAAGTCTACTCTAAATTTTCCTAATCCATACCTTTGGGTTTTTGATTTCCTGAGACCCCCTAACCTAACTAAATTTGCATCTCTTGAGACAGAATTTGATCTCTCTTCAATATAAAACATGAAAAGTAACCCCACAGGTCTACCTCAAAACTCTACCTAATCTGGACTCTACGTCCTCAGTCTTCTGGGATAAGACATTCTCTATAGTGAGAAGCCCCTCTGTATCCTATCCATCTCGAAGGTCCTCATTCTAGAGCTACAACCACTCCTTGCCTTTCTCTCCATGGTTTTCCTTGGAACAGTCTAGAAGTCAATTCACTCGCCAGGTAAACCTCCACTTAGTTCAAGCCGTCACATTAGTGTCTGCTGGAAAGCTTCAAAAGACCTTCCAGACGAGTATGGAAAAGCTGTGTTTATCCCTAACACGTTTTCAAATCATCTCATTCCCAAGCCTGACTGATGTACGAGTGCCAGTTCTGAGAGCCCACCCGAGCCCTCTGTGTCCTTCAAACACTGAGGTCACCTGGAATGAGGACTCCCCTACTGACCTCCAGGCTTGGAAATAGCTTTGCCCAGAAGGCCCACAGAATCCACAGAAAGCTCAAACCCAATCAGCCTCCCAAGAAAGATGCCACGGAGGGATGAGCCTCACCATTGGGCATGAGCTCCACCACCAGGGTTGGGTAGGCAATGTTGGTACAGCCCACCTTGGTGCCGCAGTATTTCTCACATTCCGAGGGGACGGTGCAGGCCACTTTTTCTGGAGAGAGATGAAGAGTCATGTCAGCAGGCAGACATCAGAGAAATACTTTCAAGATTCACTTTCTCAAAATGGGGCTTCAAATAAGACATTCCTGCCCAAGGCCGTGAAATATTCCCACAAAGAGTGGAGCTCCTGGCTGAGCCCTTGGCTACCATGCCCTTGCCCTGCTGGTCCTGACCCTCCCCAAGTTCTGCCTGGGGAGAAAAGACAGTTCCTAGGCAGAGGAGGCAGAGGCAAAGAAATGCTCAGAGTGGGAAGGGAGGGACACACTCCTTAGACTTTAGCTAGCTACCCTGCCGCTCAGGAGTAACCATTGTCTCATTTGCCCGAAGGTCACAGTGATAGACGGACAATGGTGTCAGGATTGACTATAGAATTGGTAGAGGAAGAGGTGGAGCAGGAGGTGGAGGAAGAAAGGAGGGATCAGGGAGCTGTAGGGCTTTAGAAGTGCCTCGGAGTCAAAGATGAGAGAGAGGGGCTGCTGAGTCCAGCAGAAGGTATCACCTGTATACAGGATGCGGCTGATCATTCCGGGCATCACCATGAGGAACATGGGCAGCAGCTTCAGGTACCCACACATCACGCAGCCGGCCTTCACGTGAGACATGTTTTTGGCCGACAGGCAGCGCTGCACGATGACCTGTCAGGGAAAGCCCGGTGATGGAGGGATGCAGGTCATGACACCTTCTGGCAACCCCAGCTGTCCTCCCCCGCATCCTGGGTCCTTGACCTGGCACCCCCATGTTGCCAAGGCTCAGTGACCCCCAGACCATGTGAGTCCTGCCCTAACCCCAACCCCACAAGCCACAGACAGACAGGAGTCCCTTTAGCACCCGGAGTAAGACCCTGTCCACCCTGCACACCCAGCGCAGGTACCTACCTGATCTGTGCACCAGTACCACAGGGCGAGGATGGACAACCCGAAGATGAGCCCAGGCCACGGCAGGTCTCCCTTGAGGGGATCTCGAAAGATGTGGAAGGAGTCATTCCTTGGGGTGTAGCATTCCTTTCTGATGGTGACGTTTCCATCAGAAACCACGGTCGGAATAGCATTCATGTACTTTTCCATGAAGGCGTCATACCCTCCCACTTCGTGAAACGCTGGAAAATACCGGCAACAAAAATCAACATCTCAGAACCCTCTTCTCCTCACAGCAGTTCCCTCCTGGGGATGCCAGAGAGGCTGAGAGGAGCTGACCCACGGCCAGAGCCCTCACTGTGTGCTCTTCGGTGGCGAGTCACTTTCCTGTCCTGGGCCTTGGCTTTCTCGTCCATTGTTAACCCGGCCCCACCCCTCAGGGGCTACTGAGGATCCAAAGCAATGACTTGTGAAAGGGCTCCAACCATGAAGCCTTTACAAAGGGAAGGGATTCAAATTACTAAGAAAAAGACCTTGGTTTTGAACCAGGTTCAAAAACCCTGATTTTCCCTTAGCCCCTACCATCAGCAGTGGCCTTTGGGACCCCAGACACAGCCCTAGAGACATGCAGACCTGAGCCGATCAACCCTGGTCCCAGCCATGTGGTGGGATGGGCAGAGAGTGGGTGAGGGGCTGGAGCTCTGCCCCTGATGACTGTCTTTGTAGGAGCCCTTCCAGTCCCTGCCCTGCAGACCCCCAGGGGACTGCTGGGGAAAATGCAATGGATTTTATATGGTATATAATAAAATGTACTTTATACTCGCCCATGACGAGTACCTCTACATCTAGGGTTTCTAGTCTTGTCTTTAGGATTTTACAGACAAAATTTCACCAGATTAGGGGGTAGAAGAGCCAACACTGAGTGGCTGATTTTTTTAATTTTGTCCAATAAGGACATAAACAAGAAAAGTATCCCTTCCTGTCGTCAACTCATACTAGAAAGGACAATTAACATCAAAATGTAGACAAGATTTCATCTGAGATTTAAGACACATTTGCATATAGTTAGTCTGATGGACATTTAGTCTTATCCCTTTTTTTCTGCCTAGTTTCTCTGTGGAGAGAAGACCACATCATCACAGGCCCACGGTGGGGACCACTGCCCTGACTGTTTAGAAAGGACAGTAGGGAACACAGGTGTTGCCTGGGCCAGGCCCCACTCAGACATCCAGGGCCAAGGAAGTTGCCCCCACACACCCACAGTGATGGCCAGTCTGGACTGGACCACTCTCCTGGGGAAGGCAGGCAGGGAGGCTGGACTCGGTTTTCCTCCCTGGGCCTCTGTCTCTGCCTCCCTACCTCCTCAACCTGCCACAGCCCCACTTACCAAACCCAGTCAGGATGAAAGACCCCACCAGCATGATCGCCGTCTGCAGGGTGTCTGTGTAAATCACCGCCGCCAGGCCCCCTACGCAGACAAGGGGACAATGTGTCTGATCTCACATAGGAGAGCAACCAGCCAGCCTGTCTCCTGTCCCCACTGCCACCCTCTCCATCTGCACACCTGTGAGCATGCCCCCCCAGCCACCCGCCCGCCCTCCCTTCCTTCCTCCTCTTGTCCTGATACAGCAGTCTGCTACCCAGCATGATCCTACACCTCCACTCTTCAGAGACAAGCTGGGAAGGTAACGGAAAGGGGAAAGTCATCTCAGAGTTTAAGGAGGAAGAGCTTCATGAGATCACTTTAAGCTAAGAGATGGCTCCTCGGAGGTAAGAAATAGCACCTTACCCAGGAGAAGGTAGAGGAGAGCAAACGGCTGACATTGCTACCAGATGGCTGGGACATTGCCAAATGGACACATTCAGACACTTGTACATTGACCCTATTCCCAGACCACCTAAGTACTTATTGTCACCAATGCTACAGCGCTCCAGCTGAGCAGCAGGTTCCGTCACTGACCCTGGCCCCCTGACTTGGGCAGAGTAACACCTCCACAAAGGGGTCTCCACGTTGTTCCTCAGGTCATCAGCTTCTCCAATCTTCCTCTAAAGTCTCCTTGTATGTGTTAGTCCCTCCTTCTTCCCCAGAGTGCCTCCCAGTCCCTGTCACATCAAATCCAAGGCCTCTGCCTGGCTTCCAAGGCCCCTACCCTGTGACCTCGTTTGAATTATCAGGACTTATCACCCCACACACACACCTCCCACTCACCACCCTCCTGAAGCCAAACCCATCTGCTGCTCACCCTGCCCCTGCCCCATGTGCTTCCCATTCCTCCCTCCATGCCTTGCTCTCACCTGTCCCTGCGCCTGACACTCCCTCCCCATTCTCCCAACTTAGCCAGGTTCTCAACACAATCTCCAAGGCTAAGCTCTGCCCCCCCTCTCCTGGGAGAGGCTGTCTTGACTTATTCCAGCCAACACTGGAGTTTCCTGGGGCAATCTGTACCTAACTCGTTAGGGTCTGTGATTTGGGACCCAGCAAATACCCCATCTTCAAACTCTTTCCTGGGTGAATCTCTCCTACTCGAGAGAAGAAGCCTTGTTGCCTACCTCCTTTCATCTTCCCTAGTGCCTAACCCAGGGCTGGGCTTGAGTCAAGTCATTTGAATGGACTCACCTGTGATTGTGTAAATGCCAGTGATTACCAGTAAGAGAAAGATGGCCAGGTACAGATCTAGGCCCAAGGCCAAGTTGATGAATATGGCCCCAGAGAAGATGTCTGCCTGGAAGGAGAGGAGAGGAGAGTTAGGGGTGAGAGAGACCAGCTGGCTGCAGGATAAGTGACGAACTCGAGGGGGTTCACGGAAATTGTCTCCTTGGTAGTATCAACGCCTGTGGTTTCTAGGGTCCAGTGTTGGCCCACACCCCCTTGCCCTTTGGCTGAAATACCACAGTTAAATATTCATATTTTTATCCCCAGTTAAGAACATGAAAGACAAGTACTGCACGATTTCATGTATATAAGTATCTAGAATAGTCAAATTCATAAACTCGAAGACAGGAAGAGTGGTTACCAGGTGCGGGGGCAAGGGGGACATGTAGTTACTCACTACAGACACTGAGTTCCAGCTAAGTAAGATGAGCAAGCTCTAGACCTCTGTGTAAAACGCTGTACCTAGAAGTCGACAATAATGTATTGTGCACAAAATCTGCCAGGAGGATAGACTACACACTAAGTGTTCCTCCCACAATCAAATAAAAATAAAAGGAAACAAATACCCGAGAGACATGCTCTATTCCTAACTTTTCCTAACAAGCTGTACTCAAGAGGATAATGGATATTTCACGAAAAGAAAAAGATTCCAGGGTCAAAGAGGTCTGTGAAATGCGGGATTAAACCCAGGTAAGGCAGTTTCTTGACCACACAACCCCCCTGAGCCCTTAACCTGCTGCCTGGACTGCGCATCGCCAGGAGGGGAGCGTGGTAAATGACCCTTCACAAACTTACTTAACCTTGGAAGCCAATTTGTCAAGGAACAACTATTAACACCTTGAGCTTCCTTTCAGTGCACCTGTGGACTGCTGCTCTAGGTTATTACCCAGTTTACACCCTGGCATGCAAAGGTTTATCAGATCTATTCCCACAGCAAGTCTGAGTGCTGCAGAGCAAGGGAAAGCCCAGCCCCACCCTGGAGGGGAGAGAAACTTCAGCAGCATCCAAATGTTATCTCTCTGGCCCAGAGGGAGTCCATCTTGACCCAAACGCAACCAGAACATCACCGAGAACCGCTGGCTCGGCAGGCTTGGTGCTAGGTGGTTTGATCTAGATTAGCTCGTATAACTTGAGGGCGAATTGTTCCCTTTTCACCCCTGAATTCACCAGTTTTTGATACCGTTCTTTTCCTCTTCACAGCTTCATTTAGCCAAGTTAACAGCCTTCTGCCTGGCTGGATGGTGCAGTTGCTGATTTTAACCAACAGAAGGCGCTGGAGTCACTCAAAATGAATTTTCATGGCCTCTCAAACACTACCAGGAAGGGTAGAATTAAAGGGTGATCAAGGGGAATCTTTTGTTTTCAAATCTCTAGGTAGGAAAGAAACTAAACTTCCCCTAGATGTAGTACACGCGCTGTTTCATTGCGTAAAACCTAATACATTTCAGGGCACGTGAAGGGTCTGCCATTAAGAGCCCTGGGAAATGGTACCCTTGCCTCTCCTCTATTCTTATCTCCCTCTCTATCAGGGCCCTCCAGTGACAGGTCCCCTATTCCCTCCCTGCCTCTTCGTTGTCTGAGAGCTTGTCTCATGCCAACTGCAAGGCTATGTGTGATGCATGGCCTCCTCCACCAAGATTGACCTCCGGAAGACCCTGCGCCTTAGGTCCCCTACAGATTCTCTAGCCTCAGGAGACTTAATGGAATTGTGTTTCCTGGTAGAGGAGAAGGGCCAGAAGCAGGAGCTAGGGAGAGACACGGCGACTTAGAAAGCAGCCCCCCACCCTCAGGGCTGGCGGTGGAAGGACCTAGATTTTAACCACAGTGCCTGCTATCGCCCTGAGGGACTGGATAAAACATTGCGCCTCTCCACATCACAGGGTTCTCGTCTTTCTTAAAGTGGGGCTTGTGACTCTCACTGGCTGGGAGTGGGAAAGTCCTGCCCTCAAGGAAAGTACTTCCTTCCCAGGCCCTGGACCTGTTCCGCCCTGCCCTCTGCAGCAGCCAAAAAAGAAGAGCATCCCCAGCCACGCTGTAGCCTTGCTACGGGTGAAATGGTCACTCCTTCCTGACTCTACTCACTGGGCCACTTGAAATTGTGATGAGTAATCTCAAAGCCTGTCCCTCCCCTCCCATGCCTCCACACCTTCTCATAAAGTTACTTCCATTGTAGGGCCCCATCCGCTGATTACAATGGAATGCGGGTGAGTATGACTCAGTGGATTAGCGAATAAGCATAGTGAGCAAAAATATGTGTCTACACTACAAGGCTACTACTGCCTTTAAAATGCCCTTGGTTGGTTTATTTTCCAGACTAGTTAATTTGTAATGTTTTATGACAACACATCATAGTAGCCTGTGATATTCCCATTCATACTCACCTTGCTGTTCTTAGTCACAGATAAATAACACACAACTCCTCAGATAAGCTATTAACAAAGTCTATAAACACTTCTGGGAGGGGTTGGGCTAATAGAAACCTTGTTTTTCTAATACTATTTCCAGCTAACAGGACAGATGAAGAATTCCAACAAAAACTGCCTCATGAATAGAAAAAAACCTAAGACAAATTTCTCCCCCCATGAGTCCCTCCTAACTTCAGGGATGAATTCTTTCTGTCCTTAGGACCCCGAAAGCCACCAGGAGTGCCTGGGGATACCATGGCCAAGCTCACGTTAGCCTGGGCGCTCTGACGTCAGTCTTCGAATCCCCTAGGCGCCCAAACTTTATCTGCTTCATAGAGTATTTTTTCCCCCCAGATCCAGGTGATTTTACAGTTCACCAAGAGCTTTTAGACACATGCACTGCTTGCGTCCTCAAACTCAGGTGATGGAACAGGTAAACTGGCTCCACTTCCCAGATGAGAGAAGCAAGTTAATGACAAGTTCAAGGGCTGAAACCAGAGTTTCTCCCTCCACGCCCAATGACCTTCCAAAAACATGAAAAGGTGAGGGTCCTCCTTCCTGGAATATTTTCTGCAGAGGACAAGGTCTTCTTTAATGCAAAAAAAAAATTTTTTTTTACTTACTTTTAAAATAAAATAATTTATAATACATATATGGTTTAAAAACAAACAGCACAGAAAGTTATTCACTGAAATGTAAAAGTGGCCCCACTTCCGCCCCCTGGCCCAGAGGTGACCATCATTGAGAGCTTTTGGTCCACCAGAGAATTTTCAAATGGCTTGCTGAAAATTATATACCATGATTACGTGGTACAGCCTCTAAAAATAATCATTCCGAAGATGGCAGCATGGAAAAAATGTTTACGGTTTGATCCTAACAGAGGAGAGAAAGGCCACAAAATTGCAACTCTATAAAAGAACGCACACAATCCAGGCAAGACCACACTATGAAAATGTTTGTAGCTGAGTTATGGAATTATGGGTGCTTTCCCCTCCAGCTTTTCTTAAATACTGCGGTTACATTTTGTATAGTTTTAAAGGTAGGGGGAGCAGAAATTTTAAAACACAATATGAGCATATTCCTTATGGATATAAGGATATACATATATGTAGAAAAATATAAAATGATAGATCAGAGGAATACATACCAAGTTAAGAGAGTATTTACCTTTTAAGAAGGAAGTAGGTCAAGAAGGGTACAGATAAGCCTTTGGTCATATCGGTAATGTTTTATTTCTTTTTAAAAATGGTAAACTCCTTAGATCCATAGCATCTGGGTGGTGACACTTGCTATATTATTCTTAGTGCTTTTCTGTATGTTTGAAGTACGTCACTACTTTATTTGTAACAACAAGGGAATTTACCGCCAGCTTTGGTATAAAAGAACTCTCTTATAACCCTATGCGACCATTTGTTTCAGAGCTCATTCCTGATGGCTCCTTCTCTAAACTATTCGCCCTTAATAAAGAAAAAGAAAAGGAAGGAAGGGAAGGAAGGAGGGAAGGAAATTTCCCCAATGCTGCTAAGCAAAACCGACTTGAAGTGAAATAGAAAATTATGGTCCTCCCAACCAGGAGCCAGCACACTTTTTCTGTAAAGGGTCAGAAAATAAATGTTTCAGCCTTTGCAGACCATAGTCTCTGTCCAACCTGCTCCCCTCTGCCACGGGAGCACGAAGGCAGCCATAGCCAAGCTATCAGCAAATGGGTGTGACTACATTCCAATAAAACTTTATTTACAAAAACGGGAAGTTGGATTTAGCCCAAGAGCTTTGTTCCCGTCGTTTTGAAGATTCGGCTGGACTATTTCCATGGGACGCACGGGGAACAATAAAAATACAGGCGCAGCTGGAAAAAGCTCTTAGAATAACCGTCTCTGACTGTCAGCCTTGGGCATGTTGTTTTGTCTCCACTCTGATGCTCTGAGATCCTATGATTTTACACACGTGTGTTTTCTGCCGCTCTGGTCCTAGTTGTATCTGAGCACCCGGTAGGTCCTGCCTGGCTCTCCATTTGCGATAGAGAGCCCCGCTGCTCAAACTCCTCTTGCCATTCGTGAAAGTAAATGGCGCAAGTGATGAGCAGTCAAACCGTAAGCAAGACCCAAAGCTCTTGGTTTCACCGAGT
This sequence comes from Macrotus californicus, assembly GCA_007922815.1. NCBI lineage: Eukaryota > Metazoa > Chordata > Mammalia > Chiroptera > Phyllostomidae > Macrotus > Macrotus californicus. Next base: position 29,089 of record VMDR010006641.1, read on the forward strand.
GGTCCAAAGTGGGCGGCGAAGCTGCCGTAAAAGTTGATTGCAGTCCCGATCTGTGACAACAGCCTCAGGGAACAGAGACACAGACCTCGGTCGTCACATGTAATCCATAAAATCTGAGGCTTTATCTCAAGTGACTGTGCATGTTTGGACAAGATGCGTGACACCCTGATGTTGGACAGAACAAAGTGAATCTCAGAACGCAATAGGACAGGGTTCTCAGGCAGAGCCAATAAAATTCAGAGGAGCACATGGAGGAAGAATCAAGTCTGGGCCTCAGCGCCCAAAAGGATGTGGCCACAAGATAGCAGCCACAATCACCGCCCCACGGCACTGCCGCCACTCAGTGGCCTGGGTCACATCTGGGGCCTGCCCCTAGCACACCTCTAGGTTTTCTCTGCCATCAATTACATATCTGCTGGATCCCCACATCCTCCCCAAGCCTTCCTAGCAGGTCCCCGGTTATTCACTGTCTGAACGTGGCTCCCACAAGGCCGCTCTTCTCACCCATCATCAGTTATCCGTGCCTCTCCACACACACAATGCAACTGATTAATATTCATGTGCGGTGTAAATACTTGACTCCCTTACTCTGTTAACTAACAATTCTTTTTTTTTCTTTTGTCCATGAACACTGAGCTCACGTGTATTTTAATCTGAGTGTCTGGAGGGTTGACGTCAGCATAAACCTTTCAAACATCAAGTTGACCCACGGGCTCTATGACCCATGGTGAACTTCAAGTCAGAGAAATTTGTAAAGACAAAGCCTTGCCTATCTGACCCTCCCCTTCCCTTCCCTGGTGCCTAAACGTCCCTCCTCCAGCTGATGTTCTCTCCTCGCAGGCCTCTCAAGCCCGCTCTCAGAAACTTTTATAGTGTCAGGTCATCTAACTGGCTATCTTCATTTTTCCCGAGGTCTTCAATTTTGACCTACTCTGTACTAGAGACTGAAAGACTTAGAAGGCAAGGAGTAGGGGCAGAGGTCACGTAATGTCAAAGGTTTGGATTCAGCATCAAGAGTTCCTGCTTCTCATCCTAGTACTGCTCCTGTTTAACCTCACAAAGTCCCTTCCCCAGTCGGGACCTCGGTTTTCTCATCTGTAAAATGAGAGCGTAGACTTAGGACTAGAGCGTCTGCGCCGTTCTGTCCTCCTCTGCCTTCATTCCACCCAAGCATGGAGGAGGACCATGTGGAGAACACGGACTTTGGGACTGAACACACCCAAGAGTCAGTCCTGGCTTTGCCATGCACCAGCTGTGTGATTTGGGACAACGTACCTAACTTCCCTGAGACTCAATTTTCTCTTCCAGGAAATGGAAAATAAAAATTAAAACCCCTACCCAGGCAATGCTCTTATAAGAAATGGAAAGAGAATAAGCAAGGCCCCTTTTGGGGGCTGAGTAGAGACTGGCACTGAATAACGGGCAGCTGTCATCCTTTCTGTGCGTTACTCAAGGGATTGCTGCCTCTGGGAAGCAGGTGGAGCAGGCAGGACCCAGGGCCAGGCCTCCAGTAAGGAGCCCCAGAAATCGCAAGGAGAGGGAGCAGCCTACACCAAGCACTATTTAAAAGCATTACTCTGAGAAAGCTGACTGCTGCCCTCAGTGGGCACCATCAGGACCTGAGCTGAGGGAGGCTGCCTCTCAGCTACCTGGGAGCACCCACGTCCAGGGAGGTTTAATCAGTAACCTGAACAGTAAGTGAGGTGATGGGGAAGGCAGGGAGCGAGGCTGGGCCCTTCATTTATTTATATGACCACCCCTATCCCAGCTTTCAGGACAAAAAGTGCCCTTTCCATGGCAACGGTAGTCCACAGACTTTCACCTGTTTGAACTGTGGACTTGGACGAGTCTTGCTCCTGAGAAGAGGAGTCTAGGTGCCATTCTCTATGTGTTCATTAAACAGGTCCCACCTCACAAGCTGAACCCAGGAACTGTCCCCTCACCAACTTCCCACAAGTTCAGGGTGACCGCCCCACCCTCTCTGCTTACATTTTTTTTTCTCCTCCTCTTACATTGCTGCTCTTCCGCCTCAGGAAGACTGATTTCTCTCCCCTCCCAGTACTTCCCAGCACGGTCTCTGCACATTGATCTCTAATAAAATTGGACAGTGACTAAAAACCAACCCTGAAGGAGGGAAGGGAAAAGCAAAGAGGTGGAATCTTCACACGGCCAACAAAGACACCAAGCAGGGCAGTAGCAAGAGTTTGAAGCAGGAAACTGGGCAGGGAGGGAGCAGCAGCCGTGGGCGTCAGTCCCAACTCCAAGACAAAGCCCTATTGACCCTAAGCGTGAGAACAGGTTTTCAGTGAGTTGTATAAAAAACATACTTGCAAGACCTTTCAATGGGGAAATGACAGATTTCAAAAACGGGGCTGGTAGAACTGGATATCCACATGCAAAAGGATAAAGTGGAACCCCGACCTCACATCATATGCAAAAATTAACTCAAAATGAATCAAAGACCTAATGTAAGAGCCAAGACTATAAAACTCTAAGGAGCAAACATAGGAGTCAATCTTCACGACCTCAGCTTTGTTCATGGGTTTTTTGGGTGTCACAGAACTGGTGAACGCAATGACCACATGAGCGTGTGCAACAAAAGTAAAAGTAGATAAAATGAGCTTCATCAAGATTTAAAACTTTCGTGCATCAAAGGACACTATCAAGACAGTGAAAAGGTAACCTACAGAATGGAAGAAAATACGTGCAAATCGTACATCTGATAAGGGTCTACTATCCACAACCCATAAAAACACGTTCAGCTCAAGAGCAAAAAAGACAAACAACCCATGGAGAAAAGGGAACCCTTGTACACTGTTGGTGGGGATGCAGACAGGTGACACCACTGTGGAAACCAGTATGGAGGTTCCTCAAAAAATTAAAAAATAGAACTGCCTTGTAACCCAGTGATTCCACTTCTGGGTATATATTCAAAGAAACCCAAAACACTATTTCAAAAGAATGTGTGCATCCCTATGTTCACCACAGCATGATTTACAATAACCAAGATATGGAAGCAACCCAAGTGCCCATCAACAGGCAAGTCAATAAAGAAGTCGTGATACATATACACAATGGAATATTACTCAGCCACAAAAAAAGAGTGACATCTTACCATATGCAACAGCATGGATGGACCTAGAGGGTCTTATGCTAAGTGAAATGTCAGACAGTAAAAGACAAATACCATATAGCTCTCTTATATGTGGAATCTAAAGAACAAATAAATGAACAAACAAAACAGAAACAGACCCACAGAGAACAGACTGATGGTTACCAGAGGGAGGAGGGTTGGAGGGCTGGGCTAAATGAGAGGGGAAGCAGCCCCAGGGGGTGAGTTCAGAGAGAATAGGAAACCCCTGACAGTTAGTGACTAAAGGCCCAGGGAGCTGGTTCCAAGCAAATAGAAAAGTCTTGCACAGTGAAAAGGACCGGGAGCAGGAGCCAGAGGTCTGGATCCTATTCCAGATTCAGGATCCTGAGCAGGTACTTTCCATCTCTAGGGGTTGTGTTTCTTCATCCATAAAGGACGAGGGAGAGTCTCTCTTGAGATGCTCACTGACTGCTCATGTTTAAGTGCATCAGAAACATCACCAGAAGCCACATTCTGACCCTGAGAGGTCACAAAGCCACGGCTACATCTAAGTTTGGGGCCAGCCCTCAGATACCCCTGACTCCCTTTTACTCTTCTATTAAGAACAGCTTTCCCTGAACCTTCTTGAACCTGTTTATGTTTTTAACCTTCCACATGGGAGAGGATAAGGAGTTCCATGGGTTGGCTCCTTGATGCTTGAAATAGGACTTTACCCTAAGGAGCAAGAAGGCTTAAGGAACCAAATTAATAGAAATGTACAGCGCTGCCCCTTGGCGAGACACCAGTGCCCAGTCTCGCCGGGCAGCGGACTCACCGAGATCTTGGTGAAAATGTAGAGCAACAGGGACAGAATGGAGAGGTAGATCTGTATCCGCTGGCCTCCAAATCGCTTCCTCAGGTACTCTGGCATCGTCACCACCTGCACAGGATGGAAGGGAGGTCACTGCAGCCAGAGTGACCAGAAGGCCCAGAGCAAGCAGAAGAGTGGTATCTACCAGGGTGCCAGAGGCTTAAGCCTTGGTCAGAAAAGTCGGTGACATGTCCAGGTGGCTGTCCTCCAGCCATTTGCTCATCTCAGTCCCACATGCCTTACTGCAGAGGTAGCTGCATATTATCCCAGGTCACAGAAGAGGCCTTATTCATACTTTTGAAAATAAATACATGACTGCACACAACCAAGGCAGCAGATCTTTGCCCTGCAGGAGGTGGGGATAGATAGATAGATATTCCTATACACAACGCCGACTGCACACAAGGCCTACCAACAGTAGGAGCTTTTCAAAGCACCAAACGAGGTGGCCAGGCTGGCGGTGTGCTTCACCCTGCTCTGCACGCAGCCCTCACCACGGATTGCACCTGCAGGCCGGTTCACCTGTTCTCTCAGTTCCTTTCTGCAAATTTCAGCCACACTCTGTCTTGTTCCCTCAACCCAGAGCCTGTTGTCTCCTGGGATCAGACACGTGTCACCAACAGCCTCCAGAAGTAGCAGAGTCTGCCCTGCGTTTCTTCCATATTGCTCTCAGTAGACTTACACATGGTAGTTACTCATTATATCTCACGAGAGCTGCCTTAGATGGTACTAAAGCTGCCTTAGGTAAAAGGTCATAGAGCTTTCTCTGAGAGCTGGAGCATGCATTTGATCGTTGAGTACCAGTTGCATGTTCAGCAAAGAAACCTGCTGATGGACATAAATGAAGGGCAAATGTGACCCTTCCAGAGGCAAAGGCATGTGGTTTTATATCATGAGCAAACACAGGGCAGTGCCTTGTGAATACACACCCAGCATAAGAGGCCACAATGCTTCAGAGGGCTCTGAACAGAGTAAGATTGTTTAGGAGGAGCAAGCCATGGCTTAGTGGATCCATTCAAAGTCGCTAGAAGCAATCAGGAACTTTATAAGCTGGAAAAGAAAGCCGAGGCACAGGCTTTCTCTGCCATTTATCCTGAAAAGTCTCCTCTGCCTTTCAGGGGGACCAGGCACATAGGTGTGTGTGTGTGTGTGTCCATCAGTCCACAGTAGATGGAACAACAGATACTTACCCCAGCCTTGATGTAAATAGGGACAAACAACCAGCCCAGCACAACCACAAAAATCAGGGCCTAAAACCGAAAAAGAAATGGAATCAGATCGTGTTGCCTGGAGGCCCCCCAGCGACTGCAGAACAATCACCCAGCGGTTTCTCTTTGGGCTCTGAGGGCAACTCCCTATGAGGCCACCAGGACTGGTGGGGCCCATGGGAATGGTAGCTGAGCAACAGAGGAGGGGACCCGTTACGACTGTCCAGTGACATCACAGATCTGTTTTCCTCTTCTCTGGTTTACAAAAAGTAAAATACCATTTAGAGACCTTTGAAAAAATAAATAATTACAATAATGGAAATCCGGTGATAAGCATTTCCAAACCTCCAATATGGCTGAAAGGGTAGAGAAGTGCTTGGCTTGCTAAGAGAAGAAACACAATTGCTGTAACATCAGTGGTTTTCTCACGCTACTCTCGTAGGAGAATAGGACCCTGGGGCTCCTGGAACTGGGCTCCGCCTTCATCTGCGTCTCAGGATGGCCGGAAGAGGCTCCTTAACATCTCCAGCAGCTACCTCTGAGCACAGATTGAACCAGCTGACTGCTAAAGCTCCTTCCAGCACCGGAACACGGTGTCTCTGATGTTACTCACATTCCATTCAAAGCCTCCAGTGGCGATGCCTGCAGCTGCTCCCGTCCCGGCCAGCCCCACAAAGTGGCCGCTTCCGATGTTGCTGGCGAAGAGAGAAGCTCCAATCTGGAAATACAAAGATAAAGTAGGGTGAGGACTCTATGCTCCTTCAGGACACTCAGGGGTGAACCAAAGAGGGAAGAGACATGTCAGCCAAGAGAAGGACAAGAAAGAGCAGAAGAAGGCCAGGAACATGACTGTGCTGGAGTCTGTCAGGACTGCTGGTGCTGAAGGTGGTTGTGGGGACTTGGGTAATAATAGTGAAGAGGAAAAGGAAAGAATTAAAGAAGAGCCAGCTGGCCGTATTCCCAAATCAGATCGTCTGTGAGTCCTTTGTGAGCCCAATGCACCATAGTGTAGGAGACATGGGAAGCCCCACAGCCTACCAGACCTCTCCTAGAAGTCTCCCAAGAGGCTGTGGGCTCAGGACCAGGGCCTATGCCAATCATCTCTGTGTCCTCCAACACTCCTGGCTTGGACCTTGATGAATATAGGTTCTCAGTAAATGGGGACAGTTTGATAAAGGAACCACTTGAAAGGAAGCCTCTTGGCCTCAGTCCCGTCACCTGTCAGAGAAGGGAGCCAGTGATTCCCAAGTGACTCCCAGCTGTTAAATCCTGTGACTCCTTGTGCTCCCAAGTAACAAGGGATGATACTAATAATAATAGTTATCTAAATTGATACAGTATTTTTATTTTTACAAGTATCCCAGAGACAAATGCATAAAACACTGCATTTTTCAATATGTCTCAATACGCAGGTCAGAAGACAGACCAAAACATATACAAAATACCCAAGAGCGAAAACCTGGAAGGGGAGGTGCCAGGTGTAACAAGTCCAGTCATGCACTGACCAGTCGTGATACTGGGCCATCAACTCAGTTGCATCTGAGGCTCAAGAGAACTCCAGGACATTCTAGAGTCCTTTCACACCCAGGAGCAGAAGGGATGGCAGCATTTGACAAACACCAAACCAGTATAATTATCCCCATTCTTGCTAAGTGAATGGGGGGGGAGGCTTGTAGTTATTTGTTTATCCCTAAGAGGTTCCGAGTCTGGAACGAAGCACATATTTCCCCAAACACAAGTCACTCCAAAAAAGCTGTCCTCACTGTACCAGACCCTACACCAAATATCAGGCAGTTGGGTGCTTAGTGCCAAGTCAGGGGAGAAGGAGATCCCTGAGGCCGGGCTGAAAGGAAGTCTCTAGAATAAGGAGGAAGTAGTGGTATAAATGCCTTCCTTCCTTGTTTCATTCTACACATTTATTCAATGTGTCAAGCACTGTTCCAGACACTTGAGATTCTGCTATGAATAGCACAGGCAAAAAAGAAAAAAAAAAAATCCCTACACTCCAGAAGTTTATATTCTAACAAAGGAAACATAAATAAATAAATAAATCCAAGAAAAAAAAAAAATCAGAGAGTGGTAAGTGCTGGGAAGAAGAGACAGGAGTTGTGATAGAGAGACTTTAGCTCAGGGAGTCAGGGAAAGTCCCCTCTGTGGGGCTTAACCTCTCAGCTGAGATCAGAATAGATAAAAGAAGTCAACTATAATGAGAGCAGAGGGAAGGCATTCCAGCAAAGCAAAGACCCCCTGAGTGGGAAGGTCCTCATGGTTGAGAAGCAGGAAGAAGGTGAAGGTCCAAGGTCAGAGTGGCTGGAGTGTGGTGGGCCAGGAGAGGGGTGGTGCAAGGTGAGGCTGGAAGCTGGGTGGGGATACATCGCATGGGTCCTGGCAAGCCAGGATAGGAAGTGTAGACTTTATTGCAAGTGTGATGGGAAGGCCCTAGAGGGTTTCAAGCAGAGCAGGGACAGAATCTAATTTGCTTTTAAAGATTACTCTCAAGCATGTGGAAAGTGTAGCGTTGGGGACAAGGGACAAAAGAGAAACCATGTGGGAGACTGTTGCAGCATCTGGGTGAGCGAGAACAGTGACTTGGCCTTGGGTGTTAGCAGTAGAGACAAAGGCAATCGTAGAGATGAGGGTCTGTTACAGAAACACGTAAGGGGCCTTGTTGATGGATCAAATGTGGGAAATGAGAGAGAGTAATCAAGGGTAACTCCTAGATTCGGTACCTGAGTAACCGGGTGAACACTACTCATTAAGAAGGGGAAACTGCATACTTTGATTATTGCCACGTAAGAGTTTCAATCTCTGGCCATCTGTACTTTAAAGTGTGTTGTATAATGTAGATGTGCTTGCCTTTGTTAAAAGAATTGGACCCAGAAAAATTTCGCCAAAGAAGCAAATTACTAACGCCTCCGACTATTAGTGGAATTCTCGTGGTGTGAAAAGTTTTATTGGCCCAGACTCCATCCTGTCCTCCTTCTAACATAAACAAAATGCTTTGTGTGTTTGAAGAAGAAAGGGGGACGGGGAGGAGAGAAGGAAGAAAAAGAAGGAGATAAAGGAGGAGGAGAAACTGGGGAGAAAGCAGACTGGTTAGAGATCCACTTTTTTGTCCTCAAAGCTTGATGGGGTAACAGTCCATTTTTAATCAAGATTCCCTTATCCATGCAGCCTGCTGGTCCTGACCCATTATCTTTTCACTCATCATCTTTCACTTAATAAATTACTAAGCCTAATATACTATTAAGGGCATAATTACCAGCAATGAGTAACTGCATTAGATTACCCTTGTGTTCAAGAAGTCCTCTCTGAAATTCCCCCAAAGGGCATGTTGGACTCTAAACTGTTGTAGGCTTTTCTGAGGTACCCCCTCACCACCTGATGGAACGGAGGTCAGGAGAGCTTTGGGGGGTACAAGATGAACGGGGCCCAGGTTCAGTTCATTTCTATCAGGGACACTGCTGTCGCCCTAGTTGCTCACCTTGGCCTCATCCTAGACTCCCTCCCTTTGCCCCATGACCTGCACTCAATCATTTACCAAATCCTGCCTGCCTTCACAATGTCATGGGAATCTAGCACTTTTTATATTGCCCTTGCTGGCTGTCATTATTTCTCAACAGGACCGTGGCATTAGGCTTCTAGATGATCTCCAGTCATCCCCACCCCACCCGCCCATATGGCCAGTTACAGCGCCAAAGCACAACTCTGATCACGTCACTTCCCTGTTCAGAGACCCTCCCAGACCCAAATGGACTTGCCAAGCAACCTCCTTGACAACTCCAAGTTTAAAGACATAGTCCCTAGGAATTCAGCAAGGTTTCGGTTAAAGTCCCCTCCAGTGATAGGGCAGCATGAGCTTCTAAATTAGAGGTGGAAGGCTTTCTTGATCTCACTATCTGGGTGATCATAACATCTGCGAGCTCCAATCTGCTCTCGTGACAGCCTTGTGCAGGAGTCAGACGAGATCATGAATCAGTAATGATGACACTCAGCTAGTCCTCAGTGAGTGTCCTTTCTCTCCCCCGAGAGGACATTCAGTTCACCCACAAGGGCAATTTACAAGAACAAGAGTGAACACTATTTTGGTCTGAATTATGTTCCCCCCAAAATCTGAATGTTGAAACCCTAATCCCCCATGTGACCATATAGGAGATAGGGTCTTTAGAGGAGTAATTAAGGTTAAATTAGGCCATAAGGGCAGGTCCCTAATCTGGTAGGACTGGTCCACGTGTACACAGAGAAGAGGCCATGTGAGTGCCAAGAGAGAAGGCAGCCATCTGTCAGCCAGGAAGACAGGTCTCGCCAGAAACCTGCCCTAAGTGCACCTTGATTTTGGATTTACAGCCCCCAGAACTATGAAAAAAATACCTTTTTGTTGTTCAAGCCACCCGGCCTGTGGTATTTTGTTACAGAGGCCTATGCACACTAATATAGACACCTTTGCTTTACCACCTGCTCTCCCATGCCAGGTTTTCACACTGCCCTTCCTCTCACTGGAGCTCATTAACAATGCTTTCGTCACTCTGATTTCCCAAACCCTCACCCAGGTTTATGCCCGTTTGGGAATGATGCCCCGACCAGGGAGTCACCCAGTGACGTGTTCTTCTCTGTAATTTTTCTCCCACGTTCCTTCTGAGCACAGAATTGTAGACTTTATCTAAAATTTCCCCAGCTTGATCTTGCTTCTGACACTTCTTTCCAAGCCTTCCTCATCCCCTGGTGGGGCTCAAGAAATCACTACAAGTGTCAAGATGGTTTTGCTTTCACTGAGCAAGGTGAGCTGGATCTAACCAAACCCAAGAGATGTGAGAGCATTGTAACTGGAAAATAACATAATGTCATGAGGCATAAGGCAAAAAGACTGTTTTCCTTTGACTTTAGGGAATTCACAATCACATTTTACTGTCTGCATTCCCTACCTTAGAAAGTTGGCAAGAAAGGAACCATGAAGAAATTATAGAATCATAGAACCTTCCAGAGTCGGATAAACCCACAGATGTCACAGCTTGATGTTCAGCTTCTGGATGCTTACAGAGAACTCCTCACCTTATAAGGCTGCTGAATCCATATGGAGCAGCTCTAATGGTTAAAATGTCCATCTTTACATTGATTTGGAATCTGCCAGTGAGTCCTACTTATTATGCCCTCCAGGGAGACACAGAACTAGTTAAATCTCTCCTCCACAAGCCAGCCCTCCCAATATCTGAGGACAGGGGTGGTACCCATTTTCAAATCTTCTCCGTGCTCAGCTTCCTCTTCCAATGTGTCTGCTCCTCACTGTCTGTGGACTTAAATCTCACCATCCTCGTTGCTCTCTGCTGTCCTCAGCCCCAACTGTCCTCAGGTGGGCCTCAGACCCAAATGGACCTCTCCAGACACGAGCTATTTACAACATATCAGGCTATACTTCTTGACTTCCTATCTGGTTTTAACATCAAGTGGTTTCAAATTCTCTTGAAAACCTGCCACTCAGCCCCAGGGCTTTGGGGACTCAGCCCGTCCCTCTCATTCCCATCACTGTCAGAGAATCTGCCTCTAAATTATTGCAATCATTTAACAAGAAGAGATTTCCTCTCATTGCAAGTTAGACTCCTGATCACGCTAACTTGGTTTGCCTTAACAATACAGTGACTCTATCACTGAAAATTTTTTCACTTCAGTCCTTCCAGGGTTTAGCACAAATTTGATGTTTTCCTATGAGCCTTCTCTGAAGGGAAAACTACTTAAACCACCAAGGGAGACATCTGGCCAAATTCATTTCTCTCTACCAACTATTGATGTCAGAAGTCAGAAGCAAACAGGGGCTGCTGCATCTAGCTCTTCAACCAAAGGCGGACGTGATTCTGTGTAGTGATCACTCCTTCAGTGCTTAACTCAGCTCTACAAATGGGATCTCTGAACCAAAGCTATTCACAGAGTGTTCTGCGAGCCAGGAGCATCATCTTCACCTGGGAGTTTATGAGAAATGCAAATCCTCAGTCCCCATCCCAGACCCACTAATTTTGAGTAACCAGCTCTCCAGGTGACTTCTTCTGCACAATAAAGTTTGAGAAGCCTGCCTAGACTGTATTGAAAGTTGCTGTTCTCGCCTTACTCTTGTTTTGACCTCTCTTCCAGAGCAGGAACACAATGACTAGCTACAAAATTGGGAAGCTAGGATGTGGGGGACCACATGTTTGGGTGAAAGAGGCTCTCTCTCCAAAATCCCCTACCTAATCACCAGAGTGTTAAAGGTCTTTGCCATGGCACTCCAGCTACCCATTTTCCCACAATGAGTTTGTATAATTATATAACCAGAACACAATTTTTTAAAACCATTAACAATAGAGAACAACAATTCTAGAGCTGTCTCAGATGTACTCACTCAGCCTGAGGCCTAAGAATAAAGCATGCAGGGAAGTTATCTGTGTATTTGTGGGCGGAGTGGGGGGGAGAGGGGGGATGTAGAAAAAGACATAAAAATGTCATTGAGCCCTGGCTAGTGTGGCTCAGTGGATTGAGCACCAGCCTGCAAACTGAAGGGTCACCAGTTCAGTTTCCGGCTAGAGCACATGCCTGGGTTGTGGGCCAGGCCCCTGGTGAAGGGTGTGCAAGAGGCAACCGATTGATGTATCTCTCACACGTTGATGTTTCTCTTCCTCTCTTCCCTTCTCTCTAAAAATAAATAAATAAAATCTTTTTTTTAAATATTTAAAAATTTAAAAAGAAGAAAATGTCATTGAACGCTACGCTACCTAACTAAACGTATGTTTTGTGTGACAGGAAATAGACACTAGACCTCTTAGCCCAGACACCTGATGTTAGAATTATCTTGGAAATAATGAAGGTCAACCTTCCGTTTTCAAATGGAAACAAAACAAGAGCCCAGAGGGAAAAAAGTGATTCCGGCTTACACATTAATTTTGTTTTTACTTCCTCACACTCAAGAAGGGAAGATAGCTTGTGCACACTCAGGAGCACTAACCCAGGAGCGGAGAACTGCCTAAGTCAGTGAACAACGGCCATGTGTGTCTTCTAGCTGCACAGCCAGAGGCTGCCCATGGACTTGAAACAAGCACCCTGTATCACACTTGAAAGCGCAATTAACGGTGTAGAGCCCTCTTCTTCCCCTCCTTCTAAGTACACGAGGAGGCTTGTGGCCTGGTTCTAACTTTGGTTCTGCCAGAGCAAATCATGTGACTGTGAGCCAATCACTTTACTGCTTCGACTCTCAGTTTCCTCCACTGGAAACGTATAAAGGCTTTAATGAGGTGACAATATGAGAATCTTTTAAGAAAGTTTTGCCCCCCATAGGCATGTGATGCTGAAGGAAATATTGATGATGATGCTTTCCCACGGCTCGTGCTTGCATCCTATAGTGCCCTGAAATTCCCCCGAAGAGTCAGAATGGTCATTTTCTCTTAGAGGGAGCAAGATCCTCACAGTTCAAATGGCAAAAGCACTTGGCTAATTTCAGAAAACTGCTTTCTTGGCTCGCAGGCTATATAATACCCAGAATGTCTAGAGCTCTAGAGATGGCTTCTGCTTCCAGCTCTGTCTTCCCTTTTAAGAAAGGGAAGGAGGGTGACTATTACAGAGCCTCCTTGAGGCCAAGTCTGGGGCTGGGCCCTTCCTTCACTGCAGCTTATTTCAACCTCACAGCAGCCTGTGAAGTCGGTATTATTCTCATCTGAATTTTACAGGTGAGAACACTGAGGACCAGAAGAGAGACATGATTTCCACAAGGCCTTACAGCCCAACGTGACCGACATCCCAGGGTCCGAAGGGGAGGCCACAAGCACCGTGCTGACTTTCATCCTTCCCCGGGCACCCTCCTCTGAACCCCTGTGAAGGGACACAGTCCAATGAGAGCCCCAGGCCCTCTCCCTGTAAACTCGGGAATAGCGTGCGCATGTTTCAGATTCCTCCCTTCTCCTCTGAGGAGCTGGTCTTTAATCTGAATTAACATTTTTGAGTCCCTTCCTAAGGTATCTTTTCATGGGGGAAGTTTGACCCTTGCCATCTCTCAGGGAATCACACTTCCTGGATTGGGACAAAGGAGAAGGTGGGGCTTGTATATTCAGACAATTTTATTTCCAGGACTCTGGTAAATATTTAGACACAGGCCTCGCTCCAGACTCATCATAATCTCTGTTTACTCTACGTCAGCTCACGCCCCGCCCCCCCAACAATGGATGCCTTTCACTCATTACCTTCACCAACACCTCTCCTTGCTCCAAGAACCAAAAAGGCAGGAAATCAGGAAACCACTGCCAAAGCTGGTATTTTCCCACGGGTTATTTACATAAAAGGCAGATAAGGGTTTCTGTTGGCATTTATAGGTCAAGGAGCCTGCAGACCATCCTTCTTACCAATTCAGATGAGCTTGTCTTTGCGATCATCGACAACTTGGGGTGCCTGCTCAATATGCACCGCCTCTCCCCCACACTGGCCCCCTTCCAGTGCCTCCAGCATCCCAAACTCCTTCCCACCTCAGGCCTTTGACCCTCTGTTCCTTCTGGTGAGATTGCTCTTCCCGCAGTCTTCACGTGACTGCCTCCTTCTGGTCCTTCAATGTCAGTCTAAATGCTCAGCCCTCAGTAAGGCCTTCCCTCTCCCATAGGTCCAAACAGATCCTGTGCCTCTCATCCACAACTCAAATGCATTTCCTGCTTAGAATTTACCATTATTTGTAATTTTTGATATATTGTATAAGAACGTCTGTCTCACACACACACACACAAACACACACATCGGCACCTAACAGATTGTGGCACATAGCAGGCAATCAACATGTACACGTAGAATGAAGTACTAACTATATACTGTGCTAAGAGATTGACATGTATTAACTAATTTATCCTTCAGAACAACTCTGTGAGGTGGGTGCCATGATCTCTATTTTTTACCTGAGAAAACTAAGCCACAGAGAGGTTAAGTCACACAGCTAGGAATGGGTGAGTCTGGAGTTCAAACCAAGGCAGCCTGGCTCCAGAGTCCATACGCTTAACTCCAATTCTAAATCACCTCCCCAGTACAAAGTTTACCCCAGAAGGTACAGACAGCTTCAGCCAACTCACAATGCCCTCGCCAATGGTAGACAGTGAAAGCCCAGATGCATTTCCAACACAAACAATCCAAAGACGTCATCTTGGCCGGTAGTTTCAGCACTCTCCTGACTTCCACCAACTAGAAATATTTCTTACACAATCATGCACCGCATGATGGTGTTCGGTCAATGACGAACTGCACAGGCCTTGGTGGTCCCATAAGATTATACCAGTAATGGAGCCAAAAAATTCCTATGGCCTGGTGACGTCGTAGCTGTCTTAATGTCATAGCTTGATGCATCACTCACATGTTTGTGGCGATGCTGGTGTAAACAAACCCAGTGCACCGCAGTTGTATGAAAGTAGACTACATACAATTACATACAGCTTCTGTTTCCCTTCTCTCTTGAATTGCGTCATTTTCTCTTGTGCTTGATTTAATCTTGTGTTGTTTTACTAATTTGGCGTAGCCAAAGTGTGCAGTGTTTATAAAGTTACGGCAGTAGGCAGCAATGCCCTAGACCTTCACATTCACTCACCACTCACTCACCACTCACTCACCCAGTGACCCAGAACAACCGCCAGCCCTACAAGCTCCATTCACGGTAAGTGTCCTAGACAGGTGTACCATTTTTTATCTTTTACACTAGATTTTTATATGCCTTTTCTATGTTGAGACACACAAATCCATACTGTTGTGTTACAGTTGCCTGCTGTGTTCACACAGTGACATGCTGCACTGGCTTGCAGCCGAGGAGCAATTAGGCTCTAGCATATAATTTAGGTGTGAGTAGGCCATACCATCGAGGTTTGTGTGAGTGCATTCTACGATGTTCACACGACAAAATCGCCTAATGACGCATTTCTCGGAAACACATTCGCCTCTCCAGCAGTGTGTGACTGTAATTTACTTTTTGTTCTCTCTTTCTGTGGAAGTGCTGATGTGTTGGAAGATAATGGGAGGGCAGCCAGAGGGGAAGGAGAAGGCAGGAGCTTAGGTACTAACTAAGGTGACAGGAGCTTGGCTACATACCAGTCAGCTGTTGCCTAGGAACACAAAGAGAACATGGAGTGCTGGGTGGCTGTGTATTAATTAGAGAGGCTCTGAGGAGGAGACTAAGCCATAAGGAATGGAAGGGAAATGACTGCATCATAAGAAAGAAAGAAAGAAAGAA